>JAVDBV010006985.1:0-10773 GCA_032619315.1 Piper longum
GGCCGATTCCACACGGAATCGGCCGATTCGTGCATCTATGCTATTTTGACATATTTGGTCTCCTCTTCATTTCAACACTAACATTTGGACCATAGGGTGAGTATTAATTTAGAGGAAAATATCTTAATATCATAAAAATTTTATTTAAAAAATAATGAAATTTACAAAATTATATCCAATATAACAATTTAATTAAGTCTGCTCATTTCAAAATACTAGGCTAGATATTGACATCGACCAGTATTAAGCATAACTCTAATTTTATATAATGAGATATATTGAAATAATTTGATATCTTAGAAATAGGTTTTGATTTTAAAAATAAATTCTAATTTTATGAGGAGATAAATTATAATGATTTAATTTTTTTTTTTTTGTAATTTGATTAATTGAATATTACTTTTCATGAAAGCATGACTTTGCCCTTCTCGTTTTATTAATATAAGAGTAAGTAGAAGATTTTTTTACCAACCTATAAATGTTAGGTTTAATCCTGTTTTTATTTTTATTTTAATGTGGTTTCAATCATTTTTTAAAACTATTTTAGTTGTTAAATTAGGTTAGTGGATTAAGTTTTACTTCATAGAGTTAATTATTACATAACTGTATCACCATAATAGTATTGAAGTAAATCTATATGACTAATCTTATTAGAAATTTCTAATATCAAAATTGATAATACAATCAACATATGGCAAAAAATAATCTGAAAGTGCCCCTCGCCATACATGATTACATAGATGGGAAAGATTACAGCCCTCGTAACTAAGATTAAAATTCCTCTAAAAAATGATATTCTAGTCTGCATCATCTATCAATAAAAGCACCCTCAGAGACAATCTAACCCCTCAACATTGGTCTAACTTAGCAAACTAGGGTATCAAGTTCGGTGGAAAATTTGCCCCTACAAAATAGAAAGTTTAACAGCAGGATCAAAATATAAAGGGCATTGCAAATATTTTATCTAAATTAATTTTGACACTTCATAAATCATTTATCATAAGCAAGAATTACAAACAAATGAATAAATCTCACCTGCCTGGGCTGATCCACCACAAATAAATATACATGCCGTCCTAATTACAAGACCAAATAATTGCTAGTGTGATAGCTCAAATTAATTTACACTACATCAAGGTTTACAACCAGACTACTTGTGAACTTCCTCTGTGGTAAGCAATCAGTGCCCAGTTCGAAGGGTCCCAATGTCAGTGACGTTCTCAGATCAAATCCATTCGGATCTTCACCGTGAGAAACTTTCTTTTATAAAATATGTACAATCAGGTACAATCGTGGCATTCGTTGCTTGCCCAAGTTGCAGCAAAGCACCGATCTTTCCACCATGTGACAATCCCTATAATCAACAGAAAAATGCTTGAGAAAAGTTGCAACAGATGAGAAATAAATATAGTATCCAATAAAAACATACATTATATAAGCACTTACACTGGACTATCTTTTGCAGTCCCATACTCCACACCATTTTTCATTTTTTGAAATTTTGGATGTCTGCTTCATTGTTTCCTGACAGAGGAAACGCAGTGCCAAAAGGAGTATTGCAACAGAGAATCAAGAGAAAGTTTGATGCATCTGCTTCACAACAATTCCTTTGGCATGTATGTACTTTGCAGACTCTATTTATAATCCTGATATCATCACATAAAACGACTGACACAACCAGATGCAACTTGTCTTTAATTAATAAACACGCTCTTTAGTTTCCGCATTAGAGCTTGCAGCCTTGCATTTCACATAGTATCTCTGCAGCAACAAGCATTGACACTAAAAAAACACACAGTTTGGATCAACTTCCGTCGTCATGCATTGCACATCATCTAATTACGGCATCAGCTAGCTCAAAAAATAATTTCGAGAAATCACAGAAGCAAGGGAAAAAATCCCGAACAGAAATTTAAGTTAAAATGAAAACCTAGAACTCAATCAGAACAGGGGGGGAAAAAACAGCTCTAAATGCAAACACACTGAGAACCTGACGAGGCGTTCTCAACTAATCCAGTAAGACAATTATTGACAACAGAAACACCCAACATAAATTTTAACTTACAAGAAACAGGATACTTTGCAAGATTTGACATAACGTTACTCACATAGAGAATATGGGCTGGCATCTTGCCCGCTATTTTCGCTTGATTATGCATTCCCTTGGTAGAATGTCCAAGATGTGGATCCAGCCCCCAATTAACAAGCATATAAATTGCATTATGCATACATCAACGGCCACCAACTACTACTATGGATGGAAGGTAGCAAGAGTCAATGAATAAGTTTTTTTTAAAAAAAAAATGATGGCAGTCTCCAATAAACCCTGGCCCTTGTCTCTAGCTTTGTGCAGCCCTATTGCACTCTTTCTTAACTCCTCGCCCCACACTTTCTCACTCTCCTACAAAGTGCATCCCTATTGCAGTCTCCAATAAACCCTGGCCCTTGTCTCTAGCCTTGTGCAGCCCTATTGCACTCTTTTTTAACTCCTTACCCCACTTTGTGACTCCTCCTACAAAGTGCATCCGCACATGCAATTGAACATGCACCAACTATTCATGCATAATAGAGTTAAAAGTGTTTGGTGCTGGAGTATTTTCTCAACATTAAAGAATCCTAACTACAGAAATCCAAAAGAATTTCAACTATTTATTATCCAAAAGATCAAAAAAGATTTTATTCAGATATACCGCACCATTAAACTCGATCATAGGCCATATCAAACCTAACCATGCAACTTCATAGCTTCTTTCACTGCTTCTATCCAAAACCCAATTGGCCTTCCTTCACTTCAAGGAATTGTTGGGAACTGTGTCTAATCAATACAGCCCTCAAAAACCTTTTTTCCAATGTCCATACCAAGTCAGACGACTTTTACCAGCTCATGTACAAATCACATAATTCCTAGTGTTTCTAAGAACTTACTGGAAAATCCCCTTCCCGTTTTGTCCATAACCATCTCCACCATAGAAACCACCATTTTAAAAATAGAAAATGATACAAATAAAAAGCCAACTAGCCACCTTAAGTTTTAACAATATAATCAAGATACTAGTATAATGCAAAGATCAAGCACAAGAAGAAGGAAAGAAAAAAGAAAAAAAAACAGAAATATTGGCAGTCTTCCACTAAAAAGAAAAGTAATCATCAATTTTCGCTGCTGCCAGTCTCATAATTTTTTTACAACAAGGCATATCGAGCTGGTCAAACTCCACTTGCCTTCATTTCGAAACCACGGACCAACCTTCAACCAGCAACCACCACATACAGCAGCAAGGCCGTTTTACACAGGGACACTACATTGCTTCTATGCCTCTTAAAAGTAGATTGTGAGCCAATCACGTGCAAAGATATATATTCCATAATGCATCAAGGCCTAAAGCATAAGGATATACAAATACACACACACACACACACACACACACACACACACACACTGTTGAACTGACTATCCAGGACAAGATAAAAAATATCAGATTACGAGCTAAATAGATTATTACCACATCAAAAAGCAGAAATGAGGAATTAAGACTAGTTTGCACAGCTTCAGGACAATGAAAACAATTAAAGAAGAAAGCTATGCATCGGTGTGAATACATACGTACAATTGTCAACAGTCAAAACTGAGAATTTGTAAACAATAAGAACTATACGACAATGAAATGGAAAAAGAAAAAGACAAAAAAAAAGAGAAGAAAATAAAAAGGAAAAAAGGGTAGCTGCACGGTGGTCATCCATGCTAAATTTTACACATGAAAAATTAATCTCATTTACGGATGAAAAATCATGGTCAAGATGGAGAACTGCTCAAACATAAAAAAGCATATAATATGCAGACAGCTACACATACCGTCTAAGGATCGCACTAGCAAGGAAGGTTTGCATTTTTGTTGATAAGAATTTTCACCAGTGCCTTTAATTGAAGAGAAACAACCACCATTTCTTGGGTGATTGTTTATTTGCTTGGATTGGTCAATCCCGAAAGATGATTCTACTTTTCTAAAATCATTACCCCGAGATAGTGGGATTTTTCTGACAGTACGACCTTTTTGAAATGGTAAATCTACATTCACATCACTTTCCATAGGTGTAATCACCTTGTTGCCTGTACAATTACAAGAGATGTTTGCTTGATGTGTTTCATGCATGATAGACTGCAAAGAAAAAATTAAACAGTAAAGTACTTAAGATACTAGCATAGTGCTTCTCAAAAAAATATAGAAAACAGAATTGACAATATATTTCCATAAATATGGATGGAAAAGATACCATGGAAAGTGGAGCTCCATCATATACATGACCATCAATTTTTTCAACTTGCGAGGGAGCAGGGCCAGCAAGAAAGTCCAGGCCTAGGAAAGAAGTACCACTATTATTACAATGTACAGAAGTACTGCTCCTTTGTGGAACCCACCTCTTCCAGCAGTTGTCCATCTTCAAAAGCCTCGTGTTATCAGTACTGCTCTTATTGGAGCCACACTGTGATAATGACCAGGGAAAAGGTGGAAGGTAAACTTTGTGTAAATCTTCTTTAGTATAATTTATATACGTGTCATAACTTGACATGATTTTCCCTCGTGGGTTTCTCAGATCAAGAAGTATAGAATCTACATCTTTGGATGAAGGTGTAACTAAATGTTCAAGAACTTCTTTCACACTATATGATGGGTAGTTGTCCAAGCACCACCTAGCCCCCAAAACCTCACCAGAATCCTGAGGTCAATGCAAAATTATGAATTTCAATTAGCTTGATATCAAGAAAAATAAAATTAGAAGATGATGAAAATCAGTTGTTTTCATTACACTGTCTTGCCCGTTATTTTTCTCAGACTGAATTTTGTCAGCATTTCTAAGTACGGAGAATGCCTGATTAACCATCCTCATTATAGTGGAACACCCATCACTTGTTTGCTTCCCTTTACTTTTATGGGCAACAGGAAGATTATAGCTTCCATCAATGAGGGCATCCAGTGTAGGTTCATCCACATAAGTCTCAGTAGAATCTAACTTGAGACCATAAAGACCTAACCTTACAATTCAAGACACATAGAACAGTTATGAGCATGCTTTAAAGTTGAAAGCGTAGAGATTCTGTATTCTATTACTATATTCAACCACCAAATATTAATATTATGAATAAATAAAAATACTATAAAGTAAAAAATGCAATTCTAACAACAAAGATTTTGTTTAGAGAACTGAAAAGAAACATAATTTGATTCAAAGCATCTACATCAAATTTCTTTTTAGATAATGCTAAACTGAGGTGCAAAGTTTATCATTCAAGACTTCAGCCATACAACTCCAACCTAGTTCCACTTTAACCATTTGTTCTCTTCTTCTTAATTCTGAAGCCAGTAAAGACAAAAGCTCTCTTCAGAATAATTGGATGCAATAGAGAAATAAAATGACAAGAGACTTTCATCAACAAATACTTTCAGATACATCTTATTCATAAACAAATACTTTCAGATACATCTGATTGAAACCTTTTTGCTGATTTTTTATTGCAAACATTTTTTTGTAACTTTTGCCCATGAAACAAAAAAACAAAACCAATAATAATTTTGAATGTATATCTGCCCCATGAAAACAAGGAAAATAAGTTAAAACATTGACATAAGATATTTTATTTGGCACACTGAGAAGATTTCTTTTAAATATCTAAAATATTTCCTTAAGAAAAAATCAATTCACGAACAGATGGCACGCGAACAAATATATATACTATGAAAAATCATCAACTCATCTTTTTCCCTTTTCTGTAAGTTGCTTTTGTTCGAGGATGATAAAAAAAAAAGATGATGGTCATGTTAGAGGGAAAAAGATAGTATATGCTTACCGAAAAAACATGTAGATGTAAGCCCAAAATAATATCACTGGCATATGTCCAATGGACCATCTACTTCTTCGCAATAACTTGTCACATGTATCCAAATTTTTAACCATTTACTCCAATTATAATCTATATGACTCCTTTAAAATAACCCCATTTATCAAGTTCAAGAATGTGGAATTAATGTCATACCAGTATCACAGGCACCATTGAATCTTACAGTATAGGGGCTCGTCTCCTTGCTCAGAAAGTACTTAACTTCAGCTCCACCATAAGATGAACCTTGCACTCTATTTAACCTTTGTTTCTTTGAGCAGATAATACCACTTTCAATCATATTCTGCTTTCGCCTGTTAGTTTCATTGTCCAAACACTTGTGCGAAGACAGAAAGGAGGCTTTAGCCATCCTCCTAAAATGCCTATCACCGTCTCTTACAAGAAAACGAAGTCATTGTAAGGCTTACATCAAAGACTTCCACATCTACCGACCGGTGCGCCAAAGGGCCATGGAGAATTTTTACAACTGCCAGCAAATGCATAACCAAGCATACAAAAACAATATCAAATGAAGGTAGTACCATTAGAAGAACGAGAAACAGTAAGTTTTTTTTTTGCAAGTAAAGTCCAAACATTTAAAGCATCGAATACTTCCATTAAATCACCACATCATCTCCATTGATTAAAGAAAGGCCTCAATGAGAACTTGAGAGGTTTGAAGCTAATTTAAGGTTCTAGAGAGCTCAATCAGTGGCCTTTCTAAGTTCATCACAGCAATTCCCTTCTTCACCTAAGACGTGAATAACTTAAAAATGTGCATTGCCTCTAGATGATTTCAATTCACATAAACCCATTTAATGCATAAAGTTCCCCCCTTTCACCTCGGTCATGACATTAATCTAGGTACATGATCCATATGCTAAATCACCAATGATTCTTACGTTCAATCTCTTTTTGAAGGCTCTTCTTTCCAAGAATAGAAAGCTTTATGCCTTATTCATGTTTAGTCAACAAACAGTTCATCAAAATATATTTAACTTCAGACATTAATTTCAACCCTCTGTAGGTCATTTCATATATTCAATAACATAAACATTCTTGTTTTTCCATGAACAAAAACATTTCTTCTTCCTTCAACATTTTCTCCATCCCTGATCTCAAAAATAGGTGGGAATCATGGATCACCTTACAGACAGTCCATGGTTTTTCCCCGCTCGCGGGATCCCAAGCCAAAAAAATTCGCACAAATTTCGGTCTCCGAAAGTGGCCGACAGGAAGAGGCATCGTCAGGAGAATTATGAAGAGATCAATGTACGCAAGGCATCAGAATCTCACCTGTTCCCGTCTTCCTACGCCAGCGCCGTGATGCTCGCCGGAGATCGACGGGAGGGAGGCGTTGGATTAGGGTTCACAGAGGAACCGCGCGCCGACTAGGGTTCGGTCGTCGTGTCTCACTCCCTGAAGCAAACAAAGAAACGGACATCAAAAGCCCAATTTTTTTCGAGCCGAGAGCCGAGCTTCTGGCTCCCGACCTGGCTCGGCTCTGTTCTCAGCTCGAGCTGGGGAAATATTGGGCTTAGGCTTTCGTGCTTAGTAGGCTTAACCCACCGGGCCAAGTGAGCTAAGCTTAACAAGACTCCAAGAGCCGTCGATAAAATATAGGAATCATGAATTGTTAGATATATTTATTATACTAAAGAAGACAAAATTTGAATAATATTAGAAATTTTTTTTTTATTTTGTTAGCATTGACAATGGACCAAAGATTGAAACTTAAAAATCCATTATTGAGTATGAAACAGTTTTCTATGAACATATGTATTAATGATGATGATGTAATTAAAGAGAAAGATGTAAGAGATAACTTAGAAAAAAATATATAGGGCCAATGATTAAATATATTGTCATTATAGAAATTTAGGTATTCATTTTCTTTGAACATATCAAGTTCGAGTGTTTAACTTTTATTTTCAATGTGGAATTATGAAGAAGAGGTTGTGACTATAAATGACTTGGAACGTTACACTTGTGAACAAATATTCTTTTAATTGGAATAAAGGGCAAATCTTGATGTCTTAGAATGGTGGAAAGCTAATTCAACTATTTTTCTAGTGCTCAATGTCACAACGAAGGATTTGCTAATACCGCCTATGTCAATCATAGTGGTTGAGTCTACATTTAGCACAAATGATTAGGTATTAAGAAAAATTAAAGTAGATTAACTTCGAATATCGATAAAGTTGTCACGCTCTTAGATGATTGGTATCATCAAGAATAACAATTATCACAACTTTACCAATTAGATAATGTTATTGTGGATTTTACTTATTTTTCAATTATCAGTGATGATTATAATTAATATTACTAGTGATTATATATATAAAATATAATAAATATTATATTTATATTTGTGGATTAAAATTGCACGTATATATAAGTTTGTAGGCCTAATTGAGATCTATTTATACTACTATAAGGTAGTTTTATCCAACTTATCTTGTTTAACAAAGAAAGTTTATTTCTTTGAATTATTTAAAGTTCTATATTGATATTTTTGTAAAATAAAAATTAAAAAAATATTATTTATGAAAAAATAACTGAGTTAATAATATTAAAAAATTAATGAAATAATAAATTAATAAAAATAAAAAAAATAATAATTGAGTTAATGAGTTATTTCTGGACATGGATGTCTTCCCTAGACTTCATCTCCGCCATTGGCCTGTGTATGCTACTTCTGATCCTGAGGGGTTCTTGGTAAAGATGACGATTAACTAAGACTAAGAAGGGCGAGTGGCCAAAGGTAAAGTGTTTTTCACCTGCCTGTTTGCTGCAGCCTTTTATTTTTTTTGGCGTCAATGTTGTTGAGCTTTTTACAAAAAAAGAAAGGAAAATGTTTTTGATATAAGGTATAATTAGCAAAAAATGATAAATTTTATTATAATAGTAAAATTACCCTCTTGCTTTTTAAAAAAATAATTTTATTTTTTATTTTAAATAACTTAGCACCCGGTGGCTAGATCTGACTATCTCAATGCTAGATGTGCCTAGGGTAGCCAAATGCCCTAGGTAAGATCTAGCCACGGGTGACCGGATTTGGCCACCCCACGTAGTCGCTTTAAAATGTTTTTCTAAATACTTGGCTGCTGCCAGCCACCTAGTGGCAAGGGCAACCATATCTAGCTGCTTCTACCTAGAAAATAATTTTTTTAGTGGTTGGCCGACTGCACTAAGGATAAGGGTAGCTAGATTTAGGCGCCCTCTCCCTAGGGAGAGCCCGGTTTGGCCGCGTCTAGGGATGGCCAAGTCCAGCCACCCCTATCTATATTCTTTTATATAATTTTGATTGAATTTGCTTTAATTTTTTAAGTGAAGTATTCTAATATTTTAAAAATATGGTTAGAACTTATATAAATTACACCTTTAATGCGAAACCTTCATATTAGATCCCACATAGTAAAGTTTTATGTATATAAAATTTTTTACCAGGTCCCACCTAATGACATCTAGTGGAAAATAGAGTAGAAATTGATATGTTTTTATCTTTTTAGAAGTTTATATGACTTTTTTTATTGAAAATATACATCATTTTACGAAAGAAAGGATACTATTTTTTATATTACGAGATGATGGAAAAATCAGATATAATAATAAAAAAGATAATTTTTTATAATGACAAAACTACCATCTTATTGATAAAAAATATTTTTTAAAATAAGCTACCTCTGCCGACCTTGGCTTCACACACGGGAACCAAATTAGAATGTCACTAATCCCGTTAGGTCGGCTAACCTGAACCCAACCTTGCGGATCTACTTTTAGCATCTCGAGATAAAGATGTCAATCACTATGCATTGATGAATGCACAAAAATAAACATAACATACTCCTACATGAATGACATGTCAGCTAGTTTACACAACAAAATATTTACGATAAAGTCGATAAAAATTTCCTAAAATAGATTGGACATAATTTCCCCTAAGTGTAATTAAGGGCCACCCTATCAAATCAACATTTATACTTAAATAAATAATTAAGCATTCACACCATAAATTCATTCAAATGCAGAATTCATTTATGTATTGAGTCTCGACTCAACTGCCGATTTACCTTCATCTTACTTAACTAGGTCTTGACCCAAATATGCATTCTATTCACATTTCTTATTAATTTTGGCCTTGACTTACTTGTTGCACTTATTTAATATCTAAACATGTTATCGTTAGCAATCTTTCTACTGTAGCATACATCATATCACACCACATCATCATGTATTGTATTTCATTACATTTTCCTCAAAATATTAAACATGCTATCATTTGATAAGTATGCATGCAAGAGACGTCATTGTTCCTCCGTCCAGGCTGGCTCATCCTACTCATGAACGTCACCTACATATATTATAAAAACACGTTAGTAAAGAGTGCTATTGGTCCAAAAATATAACTAATATCAAACTGGCAATGAGAGTTTGCTCTCATATGAAAGAAAACATTCATATACTTCTTGTGAACTCTCTGAAGGACACCTACTGAGGGTCCACTCAGCTATAGACCTGGTAGCATCCTTAGCTAATTGATCTAGTACTACTGATGCCTTTCTTAGTATTTTATTATTTCATTTTCTGGTCCCCAAACCCTCTCCTTACCTCCATAATTCTCCTAACCTTGAGCACGAAGACCAAGTACTCTCAAGCAGTCGCCCTTTAGTACCCTTTTAACCACAAGTCTAGATATACGTTGTACTTAAACCTTCACGTTCTCCGGGTGTGACGAACTCAAACGTAGAGTTGTCAAGATCCCTCGGGAATTGAATAGCCAACTCATTAATCTAGAGCCCACTTTGACTAGCACGTGCACCCGCTCATGGTACATACGAATTAGTTTTCCCATCTCTTGTCTCACTCGATAAAACTATATATATATATATATATAGTTT
>JAVDBV010006991.1:0-13860 GCA_032619315.1 Piper longum
GTTGGAGGGATGGTAGGAAGGAAGGAGGGCGGGTAAGATCTTGCTCTAATTGCTTTGGCCAGCGTTTATCAATTGTGAATGAATCGAGATAAAAAAACACTAAACAAAACTTGTCCCCTTAACTTACCAGGATAAGCCAACAGGGCTCAATGCTCATCCGGTAATCCCCACCACAACCTCATCTTCATCTCTATAACTCTCCTCATCCCATCACTGGCCCCCCTCAAGTGACGTCGACATCTCTGCTGTCTATTTTTCAGATTTTTGTGTCGTTAATAAAGATCAGCTTGATCACGAGGAGGGTCAATGGACTACGATCATTCCTAATTAGGGCTTTATAAAAAATAATCATAACTAAGGGGTTAGTTTTGATTGGCACAAAAAGCCCATTGCTTCAATAACATGCCTAGCCGCCTAGTGGGCTACTTCCATACATGATACCACCACCGAGCTAGCTGCCGAGCTGCCCTTTACAGATTACATACCTCACTTTTCATGCTTCATTTCAATTTCAATTGAGGAGAGGTCCTCCCAATTTTTGATTCGTGCTATTCATTTTTTTTACCAATTCATACATTCGTATTTGTAGAGCCTTACGAGCTAGTATTGGCACTCTGCTTGCGTCAAGTTAACCACCATATGTATATTTGCATATATTGATTCCAACCTCACACAGAAAAGGATTAATTAATATCATAAAACACACACAAAAGTATGCAAAATTTTTGGCTCCTCTTAGGAGCGATGCTGATGACGGTGGAGACGAACGAGCCAAACCCATTCCAAAAAAGCATCCATCGTTTCCTCTCACCCCAATTGTAGGATAATATCACGTGTTTTTTATCAAGATAATATCAACTATTTAACATTGATTGGAGAAAAAATAATTTCAATTTTGAATCATTCCTAAATCTACATTAAAAGCCATAGTCTTACCTAAACATCATTATAATCTTAAAATAAAATCCTAAACATCACTATTATCTTAAAATGAAATATTTAATGTTCAGCAATAGCAACACAAAATGGTCTATCAAAACAACCTTACTATCCTGTATTTTGGGTTATGAACACCGACCCAATGCTAAACAATCTCGACGTGCGTATGTGAATGTCCAAGAGCATCTCAGTGTTAGTAGCCGTGTCAATGGGTCAAGTCGGTCGGAGTTTTGATGGGACCTAATATTAAATACTCTAGCTCTAATTTAAATATATAATATATATATATATATATTAACTTAGACTCGGGACTCTAACCCGGTTCAATAAATTCGAAAATTAAACCGAATTTGAATTGATAATAAATATATTAGTATAAAAATATAATATTTTAATATATTATATTTATTACTTTTATTTTATTTAAAATGTAATATAATTTAAAAAATTTTAATTTAATTTAATATTATATAAAAAATAAAAAATTAAAATAAAAATTAAATATTTTTTGAATTCCGAAGGCTTAGATTTTTTGAGAACCGAACCCAGACTCCGGGTATCATAAAAACTGAACTCCTAAACCCGGACCCTATAAGATCGGACCCAATCGTCTGATATTTTTATTGGCCAGATAGGTTGCTTATTTAGCGGGTACGCTAATCGCTATGATCATTTTACACGCGTCTCTCTCTGATTGGATAGACCATGCCTTCTCTGGACACAACATCGCAGATGATTCGAGTTTCCAGATAGACGAACTGCGAAACAGCAAACGGCGGCTCGACGGTTTTCCCTCAAACAAAGAAGAGGCACACATGCTCCTGCGCGGCCATGGCTGCCGGCAACCTAGTCGTCTTCATCTACGCATTAGCGGCCGCGCTCCTCGCGGTCACTCTCTTCCCGGTCTTAGACATCATCTGTAACTCTTTCTTTCTACTCGGCACCAGCAATGTGTCTTTTTACTCTTGTTTGCTCTCGAGTCTTGAGAGTTGTAGGTTTTGATTGGACTGTTTTTTTTTTTCTAATTGTTGGATTGTTGTTCTTGAAGTATCGGTGAAAAGATCAAGAATAACTGCGGATTTGGGTGTGAAGAATGCCGTTATTTACGATGCTTCCCAGCCTTTTGCATAGGCCATGCTCGCGAGGGATGGCAAGAATTTGCTCGTTGGGAGTTATATGTCTGTGCAGGCACTTCGTGTTTGCTGGTAGTTTCGTGGAATTTCACTTGTTCTTCCTTGTTCACCGCCTCAAATATGTTGTTATTGTTAACTTTCATTTTCAATTTTCAGGATTTAGTTGGCCATGGAGTCGGGGAGCTTGATCTTTAACAGTAAGCTGGTGGTTCCCGGGTTTATTGATTCCCATGTCCACTTGATTTTTGGTGGTTTGCTGGTGTTTTTTTTGTCCTCTGCCCTGATTTTCTTTATAATTTTTATTAATTAATTATGAAGTGAATGGCTTTTAGCCGTTTGAGTTTTTGAATGTCTCGTTCTAAGAAGTACAAATTCATACATTTGGGTGTGGGTGTTTTTTTTTTTCTTTCAACATGATCATCAAATGTGTCTCTTTGAAACATCCGATAAAACACCATCATCAAATTTAAATTTTCTCACTACATTATCACGGTTTGGTACTACAAACTGCCCTGCTATAAACTATAATGATTATTATTGCTGTATTTTTTGGTTATACCGATGTAAATTTAAGATTCTTTTAGGAGTTTCCCTGCACGTACGCTTCTAAGTATGCTGATTATCTTTCTTGGTTTGTTTTTGCTGATTATCTTTCTTGGTTTGTTTTCACCTGGATTCTGTTTTTTTTAGTTGGCTGCAATTGTGTTCTATGGACTGTTCTTGTTGGTTTATTGATCACGTCTTTAATTGCTCATTGTTTAATGCCTGGAAGCATTAATGGGTGCGATTGAATAATTTTTTCAGATGGTCGGAGTAAAACTTGTAGGTGTGAAAGGCAAGAAGGAATTTTTGAACAAAGCAGACAGATCTGTGAAAGGTTCCATGTCTTAGTTGAGCTTTAGAAGTAATTAGAATTTTTACAAATTTCATCAATATTTTTGCCACGTTTTCCAACCTCTCTTTTATACACAACTGACAGGTAAGGGAAATGGGATTTGGGTGTTAGTTGGCGGGTGGAATGATGAGCTCTGGGGTGGACAATTACCTGATGCTTCTTGGGTGGATGCAGTTTCTCCTGAAAACCCTGTAAGAAACTTAATTAAGCAGGCTTATGCCTTTTATTAATGGATGAAATTGATGAATGTTTAGTCAAGTGCAGGTTTGGTTGTCGCAAATGGATGGCCACATGGGGCTAGCAAATTCAGTGGCCCTTAAGATGGCAAGAATCACATAATATACAGCAAATCCAGTTGGAGAATCAATTGTGAGGGCAGAGAATGGGGGTAAGCTGCTTGTTTGGGACAACCATATCGGTGATAGTTAGCATATGAATGGTATAGCTCAATTTAGTCACAGACTTCCAGTAGTGCTCATGAAATGTGGAGCTAGATTTATTCTTTTTAGTCAATTGACAACGGTGTTTGAAGAAAACCAACCGCAACTTTAACGAGAGATCTTTTAGTATGCTTCAATTATTTTTATAAAGATCAAAACAGATGATATGAATGTTTGATTTCATCTTGTATTCCATACAGTTTTTATATAAACATTGTACTTTTAAAAGCTATTATTTAATCTATTGTGCAGAGCCAACAGGGTTGCTGGTTGAGTTGGCAATGCAGCTTCTCTTCCTTTCAATTCCAGAAATATCTGTTAAGGAGAGGAGGGACGCTCTTGTAAGAGCTAGCAAGTTTGCTCTGATGCGAGGTGTAACTACTGTTGTTGACATGGGTAGATATTTTCCGGGTGTTTCTCCTGAACTTTTGTGGGAAGACAAGTTTTCTTATCAATTGTTTAGTTAGCAGGGTGATGCCTTATGTGTATATACTATATACAAGCCTGCACACTTTTCCTTCTAACCTATCAGTTTCGTGGCAGATGTCTATGAGTGGGCTGATCATGCTGGAAAAATGACGATCAAAGTATGCCTATTTCTTCCTTTGGAGACATGGTCCCGTTTAATTGTAAGTACTCTAAACAATCATGTCATATATCAATATCTCATTTTCAAAAGGCGTAACCTAACATGTCCATTTCTGCCATTATTTGGCTTCTTCATTTAGAATGTTTAGACATCACGGCCAGCTTTAGCTGCCCAACTTTCTTGCAATTTTTTTGTTGCTTTAGGATCTCATTCAGAGGAGGGGTCAGATGTTGAGAGAATGGATCTATCTTGGCGGGTCAAGGCTTTTGCTGACGGATCTTTGGGATCAAACTGTGCACTTTTTTATGAGGTATTGCATGTGAGGCACAAAGATTGCTTTTTTCTTCTGCTGCAGCTTCTTTTTAATTTGTCATTTGATGATTGTACATAGAGGGGCTGTTGTCTATAATTTCTGGAATAATTAATGCTTGATGAATTCTCATTATTGTGTTAGCCTTATGCGGATGAACCCCAAAATTATGGTCTCCAAGTAACAGATTCGGATGCTCTTCTGAATATGATGCTGGATCTAGATAACACCAAACTGCAGGTTGAATTTTTCTCTGTGGATCTTTTAACTGTTTTTTTATAGATGGATGTCCTATCTATGTGATCAGTTTCAGATTACTTGTCTAGGTTGCAGTTCATGACATTGGTGATAAAGCTAATGATCAAATTCTGGATTTATATAGCACTATCAATGCTTCTAAAGGAACACGAGACATGAGATTCAGGCTAAGTTGGTTTGATGTGTTATGAGTCTTATTTTTTTGTATTGGCACAATTGCTCTCTTGGCTTACATTGTAATTGTAATAATATGCTGGTTTAGATTGGTATTGACAGTAAGTTTTTTTCTACTAATTTCAGATGGAGCATGCCCAGCATTTGTCACAAAAAGCTCCAATGCATTTTGGCCAGGAAGGTGTTGTTGTTTCTGTACAGGTTTGGGGGCTATCTTCTTGTTAAAAATAGATATCGCTAATGATTCCAGTGTCTATATGATGAGTTTTCTCATACCTTCAAATTGCATTTAAAATAGTGGTCTATTGTTGATTGCATGAATCTCTTCTATTCATGGCATATCCTCCAATTGAGTGTCTTATGTTGTGTAATGTTACAATATCTCCTTGACAGCCCGACCACTTACTGGATGATGCGTACTCTGCCCCTAGAAAACTTGGGGAAGACAAGGCTCATAGAGGCTTGTATTTTTTTCAATCACTTATCTGGTGGTGCGCAATTAGCATTTGGCTCTTATTGACCTGTAATATCTTTTCTCTAAATTTTTTATCCATTGCAATAGAGCTATCTTCAAGAGCCAAGAAGTAACATATTAATTTCAGGTCTCTGATGTTAACCCCCTTCGGTCAATGAGAATAGGTGCAAACAGAATGCATCCTAACTGAGAGAAGGCATGGTTACTGTCACGGGGCTACTCTTAGGGTATTATTTTTCACCCTAAAAGATACCGCGTGCTGCTATTTCCCTCCTGGAAATATAAGCTTCACCCAAGTACGCAGCAAAAACTGCATTACTTCAATACCTGATAGCAGCAACACCCAACAATAACCCTACCGATCTGATGGGTGCACCCGAACTGCAATATGCACGCCTACCAGTCTACCGGCTACCAGCGTAAACAACAAACACCATAACCAGAAACACACATGGCAACAATGCAAACAATAGCAATCTGCCACACCAAGACAATCAAGCATACACGACAATCCCAAACACTGGAATACCCCTACCCGGTATGACGAGTTTCCGGAATCCATCGAACCCATCTCGGCTACCAAATTCGATGTCGGTCACAACTATATTATGGAACCTTGATTCCAACCTTTATTTCAAATCTGAAGAAAGGAATACACAAGTAATCACACCCCTGACTACCTGCTCGTTGTGGACATACAAACCCCACAACGTTGGTCTCCTATCCAACAAGAAAACCGTGAGAATTAAGAGAACCCCCTCTCACAAGTAATCCTCATAACACAACCCTAAGTCGTCCCCCAGGGATCAACTTATTACATGCAATTCACTCACTTGAAAAGCACAAAGGCTACAAGATTCGATTGTGTACCTTGATCAATTCTAGTTGACGATTGCCCAGTAGATCCCTTGGAGTTCTAGCCCTTCGATGCGAAGGCCTGGCTGCAGCAAAACTCCGGCTTCACCTTCATATCAAGTCCAGCGCTTCTCCACTCAGCATTGCACCCACAATCCCTCAATAAGTCCGTCGGCACAATGAGTTCCTCCCTCACAATGCAGTCTCTCCACAAGAGTCCTCTCTCAAGTGCAAAAAACTAATGTCCGTCCCCTCTCCTGAAAAAGCCATAAGATATATGTACCTATACTTGCCCGTGTTTATCTTGAAGTCACCAAGATACTCCGTGGATATGATCCGTGTTTATCTCCAAGGTTTGTTGCAATAATCCTCTACCCATTGGATTGTATCACTATTCTTATCTACTACTCCAACAGATAAAGTTTGCCCATATTTATCTTCTCCATAAGATAAAGCCTCGAAGCAGATCTTAAATCTTCTCCAAATCGTGATCCAATCCTAGTAACAAACTTTCACTAAATCAATTGGCTGCACCGCCAGGTCTGATCTCCCCACCTGGTTCGACCAACTCCAATCATCGACCAACTTGCTCACCCTCTTGGCACCACCAGCCATTGCCGATGCAAGTACCCGTATTTGGATGTTGCCCCAACAGTGGCCTTGGCATCGCTGAAGAGTCCCTACCGATCAGGACTCAAGACTGACTGGGTAATGCTACCCAGTACCGGTGCTCCTTACCGATCGTCCTGCTTACCACTGCACATTACCGGTAGTCGCTACCGGTCACCAGAACCTCGTACTGCAACCTGCTCCTGGTTCTCGCTCCCAAGTTCTACAATCGGGTACTGGTATCTACTCCCAATGCTCGGTACTCAGTACCGCTATTTGGTCTAGTTCCTGCCGATATCAAGTCCCACTGCTTGGCACCCAAATCCTGCTATTCAGTACCGCTACACGATACCATTGCTAGTTCCGAGTACCGCTACTTAATTCTGCTATATGCTGATGCCGCCACTTGGTACCGGTACACGTTGCTAGTCATGTCGCTATCCAGTTCTGGTATTCTGTCCTGGTAGTGATTGACATGTGGCTTGGTACCAATGATCGGTACATCTGGTCTGTGCTCGGTACACCTGCTCGGTCATGCTCGGTAGGCCATGATCGGTACAAGGTTGCTCCTCAACCTCGAGTTACCGATACAACTTCTGACCTGCTAGTGACGCTCGATCAGGCAGCTCAGTTTCCAGTACCTGACTAGCGCTCCACCACGAACTAGCACCCTCTGAGGCTTCCTTGGTCTTGCACCCAGCCCATGCTCGGTACACCATATACCGGCACATGTGCTGCTCACTCGTTGCCACTGCCCGACGTGCATCATAGTTTGTCAACCTACTCTAAAACGGATTAGTGTGGTTAGTTATTTTTATCACTAGGATAGCTCTGACTACCCTTCCAGGACACGAGAACATTAGGGACAACCACCAAACCCTAGCCCCGTCTCGTCCTATGGACTAGACCCGTAACAGTTACTATATGAATGTCTGAATCTGGAAGATGCTCTGAAAGCGTAAGTGTTTGAAGTCTTTGTGTTTTCATTACTTTGGAGCTGATATACAGAGTTTCTATGTTGTATTAAATTAATATACCATAGGTACTTGGTTTCCCAACAATTTTCCCTTACACTGGTTAGATTTGTGCTCTAATATATGTGAGTTCAGGACAAGTCCTTGCTTTATTCATCTAATTTGGTGATATGACCTGAGAGTTAAAAAGCTGGGATAATGACTTCGACCATTTGGTGCCTTTTTCCCCCTAAACTATTGTTATGGGTAATATTTGAAAAAATTAAGCATGATGTCTCTAGCAATTTCATGTGTTTTGCGTTCTCCTAATAGAGAATTGGATTAATTTTCTAAAAAACATTTTTCTCACCGTCTGTCTAATAATGGCTGTGTTATGGCAGTTACACAGCCTCTGCAGCATATTCTTGCTTTCTTGACCACATGGTGGGATCTTTATCTCCCGGGAAATTTGTTGATTTTGCGGTGTTGTCTTCAAATTCCTGGCAAGATTTGAGGAATAATTGTCAGGGACCGTCATTGCAACTTACATCCAGGGGAAGCAAGTATATCCTTGAAGTCGTGCATTATGTTAATTAATGTTTGGTATTTTTCCTGGGTAGCTCGCTCATTGATCTGTCATGTCACGGCACGGCTTGCTTGGATTAAAAGGTCAAGTAGAAGAGCACTGGTTTTGAAGTTTGTATGAACAATTGGTCACTGTGTCGGCATCCAGGGCAAAATATTTATGAGGTAATAATCTTCTAATTACGCCCCGTTGTCAAAATTTTATCGTTTCCTTTTAGCTGGGGACAGATCAATATGTTGTGTTGTAAACATCGAGTCTTAACGGAAGCATGCCAAGTGCCCAGCTTCAAGGGGGATCTGAATTGCACATTAACGAGGATGCCAACATGTTATTGGGAAAATGTAATTGGTTTACATTACATGCTTTCTTTTGCCTGTATTTAAAGTTTTGTTGTACACTATCAGACATATTAGTAGAGAATAATTCATGTTAAGTACATAGATGATCGCTATAATTTGACATAAAACTACAACTACATATGCTCAGAACTAAGAGGTAACGGTTACATGAATGGGAAACTTCATTTGTTGATTTAAATCTTATATTAATATGATATAAGAAAGTCTGGCCCTAGAATCTGTTGAGTTTCTTTTTAGTCAATAAAAACGTTTACATGATTGCTAGTTGATAACGCAGTTATATCTACCAACCTTAATGATTATTATATAAGATATTATTTGCATCAGTCCGAATGTTATGCAAAGATTCTGTGGCGCTCTGGAGTCGCGTTTGAAAGTCCTCCAAATCAATCAAGAGACGCTCTTTAACTAACTCAAGAGGTAGGTATAGGCGGATATGGCAATTTTCCACTTATCAATCTCTTGCCAAATACGAACTACGGATGTACTCGCAGTCTCGCTCAAAAAAACAAAAACGCTACCCGACGAGCACAAATTCTCTTTTGTGGAAGTGGGAAATAAAAAGGCCCCCTGGGCCATCTATCTATGTATGTTTTATTCATTTTTTTTTCATATGTGAATTAATGCAACAGATGATGGCGAGCTTGGCCTTTTTTCTTTTAATGCGTTCGCAAACCTACTGGTGGCAATGGGCAGCAATTTATTAACATTTTGAAACATGACATGATTTGGCCGAAGAAGAACACGCGCCCAGCACAAGCCACCGCCTTCGGTGCACACGAACAACCGATCCGGCCATTCGCTTGGGCTCAGCGGGGCACGCAGATCGCAAGCCCTTCGTCATCCCATCGCATGTAAATCTGCTCACTTGCCTTTCACCAATAATAAAGTTGTACTTGCTCTGCAAAAGAAAATAATAAATTTTACACGTCCATGCTTCATAGTTTGAGCAGTGATTGGGAGGACCATACGCAGCTTTTGGAACCCATAAATTTATTAAGTTGGGTTCTTATCCTCTATCTTATGTAAGAGTTCTCATCATTCTCTTAGTTAATGTTGGAATTTTTTTTTTGAAGACGAAAGAGTTGCCTGTTATATATAGCAAGCGGTGATCATCTACCTTCTCATTAGCCGAAGGGTGTGAAAAACTTGTGTTTTAGAGGATGTTGGCTGTGTCTCTTTCCATGTTTCCCAATCTTGGATGGCCATTGGAAGACCAGGAATTGGTACTTGACCAGAAGTTGATCTGGCCGGTTGAGGACGTCCCTTTCCCAAGCTGCCATATTAGGAGAGAGATGACCATGTCGTCCGATTCTCTTCCCAACTTCTCGTCTTCTCCTCGTGAAGTATGCTACGAAGGCATCGATGCCCTTGATGACCCCTCCGCCATTAAAAAGCTTAGTCATAATGCCAATGAGCGCGACCGAAGGAAGAAGCTCACTACTCTCTACTCTTCTCTCAGAGCTCTCCTTCCAAAATCGGATCACCCGGTAATTAGTGAAATACTGAACTCTTTATTCATCATCCCATACTTGTTTTTGGTGAGTACCCATTTAAAATAGGATAAAGTTCTAATGGGAAAATGTCATGGACTGCAGAGCAAGCTTAGCATTCCAGGCACAGTTTCAAGAGTGTTGAAATATATTCCTGAGTTGCAAAAACAAGTTGAGAGGCTGGAGAAGAGGAATGCAGAGATGTTATCCAAGCTAAGCAGCACCAATCAGGATATTGTTGAGCAAATCCATTGCACTAAGCGCAGAAGAGATGAGCCGATAGTTGTGTTGCCGTCTCCCTCGATTGTTGCTAGCCATGTTGGTGACAAAGAAATGGTCATTCAAATTGGCGCCACAGATGTTAGAAACAGTCCCCTCTCTCACGTTCTACAGAAATTAGAAGATGAAGGTCTGCAAATACTCAGCGCCTCCACCTTCACCGCTGCGGGAGAGAGAGTTGTCTACACTCTCCAAGTGCAGGTGATTTAGTTGGTTTCTTTGTTTTGATCACTAAAATGCAGTAGGTAGGGGGGAATTGATTAAAATGATGACAACTCTCACTCTCACCCTCCCTAGTATTGTAACAGTTGTAGTCTTTGCCATTGCCACGTGTAGTAACAGCCTATTCCGATCATTCAAGTATTCTATATGGAACCGTAGATACTTGTAAACAAGAACGTCAAGGGCAGTTCTTCTCATCTTTGTATAAATTGATGCTTCTTGATCAATTTTGATCCGTTCCTGAGACGGCCATATTTTGTGGTACAGGCAACATGGACTGTGGAATGCTGAAAGAGAAGTTACCATGCTTTTACAGCAGCAAAAGTTTTGAGCTGTACCAGTAGGAAGCTAATTTGCACTATGCTCCGGAGCATCGTTTGAATGCTTTTGTTGATCATGCAATGCAATGCATTTTTGGAGGAAAATTGTACTGATAAAAGAATTAAGATCCGAGGACTTCAAGCTAGCTGGGTTGTTTTCTTGCAGCAGTTGTCGCCTACAAATCAAAACTGAAAGTTCTATGAATGTCTACTTTGCTTCTAGTGGCAGCTAGAGATGGAAATTACAAATACAGTTTTTAGATTTTCCCCGTATGGGCTCTTCAACTACATCCCTAGGCTGTCAAGAGCTTGCTTCATGTTCTAGCTCATCTTTCATTTGTGCTAGGAAAATAGATGTAAATGAGATGAAAATTTTAAATGGTCAATTTACCAAAAGTAGTATTTAGGAAATATGTTTCTAAGAATATTAGTACATTTATTATTTTATATTAAAATTTATCATAATTATTATTAAGTGGACTCGTGAGCTCTCTTATGTACCAAAAAAATCTTCCTTTTTTTATTTATCTCATTCCCTTTTTTATCGGGGTGCGTATATTTATATGCAAATCAAAAACTGAACCAAATCGAAACTGAATAAGCAATTTGGGTAGGTTTGGTATTCAGTTTTCACATATGAAAACCGAATACCATTTGCCGAACCGGAATAACTAAAATTCTTTAAAATGTATTATAAAATCCATATTTTATATTAATTATCATAAAATTAGATTTTTATGATGTATTTTTATTTGTTTAATATAAAATACATTTAGAATTACTTATTAAATAATTATCTTCCACTAAAATAATGATGTGTTTTTATGCACACCCATAATATTAAGATAAGAAAAATGGGAGAAATTAATTGTATATTGGAGAGTACATAGGTGACCCAATTCGAAGCATCATGATCATTTTATATTCTCATTTAGAAGTAACCATACTTAAATTAGACACAATAATTTATTTAATATTACTTTATACATATAATATGTTAATTAATACAACTACTTTTAATTGGCTATTTAAAAATTTTTATGTAATTTATACTACTTTCTTGTTAAGTAAACATACCCTTAATGTAAATCATGCTAATGATCATGAAGTTTTCTTTTTTCCTTTCTTATTCCTAGAGCAATGATGAAGTTTATGCGGCAAACTTGTTTGGGAAATTAGTTCATAAAGATGCAAGAGTTTTAATTGAGTTTGTTGAGAAATGGTCAAAGAATTTTGATCATATCGGTAAGAAAACCGGTGAAAGAGGCAATATAATGTATCTTTCATTCTTGAATCAATGATAATTTGCTTGGCATGAACAAATTTTTCAGGGCTAAATATTGAATCCTCATCAAGCTAAGCTAATTAGGGGGCTTAAAGAAAGAATTATGAAAGATAATATTTTTTATTAACTTTTTTTCAAAAAAAAAGAAAAAAAAAGAAAAAAACCGGAAATCTTCTTAGAGCATGATCAAAATATAAGTAAAAATGTAAAATAGGCCGTTTTGCTGTAAACTTTTTTTTTTTACCATAGTTTCTCAATTATATTTAGTCATCGCCTCTTGATCCTACAAATCGGCCTAATCTATATACTCCATTTTGATTCTAGTTTTCATCATCATCCATGTGATCCGAAACCTCAACGAGCCCTCGAATGACATTGTTGAATAGGACATGAGTAAGCGCGCTGCTACAACATGACAAGCCTTTGATATTGTTGGATTGGAGTTGTGGATGGCAGATGAGACTGGAGTGTTGGGAGAATTGTGCAAACCTCTATAATTAGTGATCATAAATAATCAAGAAAGAAAAATTGAGTAGAGGGCACAAGGCAAAATTACGTAGTTCGACAACTTTGCCTGCAGATTACGGGGAAACAACATGTCTTTAATACAATAGCATTTACAAGCATAACACACACACTCTCTCAAAATACAAAGTAATCTTACCACTCAAGAGATCATCACTCTCTTCGAGAATAACAAATCTCTTTAGTCTAACAAAAAACTACTCACAAAAAAAAAAGAGTTTAAGGCTACAATGGAGAGAATGAAAATTTGGATGAATCGCTATATGGATGGGAAACTAAGCTTATTCATAAACATGGAGAGCGACCAATTAGCTTATCAACAAAGAGGGTTCACATTGACAATTATCATGTTTAAAATTGCCTAGCCATCTTTGAATGCCAAATAAAGGTATGTGGAGCCACAATTTCGAGTTGTACTCACACTTATCTTAATCAAAATTGCCATGATCACCGTACCTCTATTAGTTCCCCCGGAAAACTAAAGGCCAAAGAAAGGATGAACCCTCATTTTCTTCTTTTTGGATTCGTGAAGACCGGCTCCCTATTTTTCGTTTTGGCAACTACTCCACCCATCACCGAACCCCATTTAGGCCCCACTGTAATATTATTGTAAAACCCTAACTTTAGGTTAGGGTTTTACCCACTTATTGCCTTACCCTGTTTGAGCCGGTCTTAAGTCAATTCAACTTTCAGAATAAGAGAGTGGGGCCCAAATGATCATTTTAACATATTTTGTAGGTTGGATATACCCGATATATATAAAATAACTTCAATTACTCTACAATAAAACATGTGTTATCAGCGTATAGTCGAGGTATATAAGTTCTTACTTATATTAGTTTCGGGTTTTATATCTAGATTTAGGTCATTATAGCGTTTATTATTCGTTTAGACATTTCAGGGGTTCTCTTTTGCATGCATTTTAGAGTTTTCATACTACTAGATTGCCCATGTGCGCTCATTTTGATTTGAAATTTAAATCATCACCGGTTAAGGCTAGGGTTTTGAGACCCATTTAGCTTCCTTCACTCGATTTTCGGCCGGAGAGTTTCCGTTAGGCTTCGAGTCAGTTTTGACTTTTGTCGGCGTAGATTCGAGCTTTCTGACTATATATATATATATATATATATATATATATATATATATATATATATATATATA
>JAVDBV010006992.1:0-13698 GCA_032619315.1 Piper longum
CTTTTATATATATATATATATATATATAAAAGGGGATGAGCGCGTAAAAATCGCTTATCAAATTTAGATCCTTTTTTGTTTATGGTGATAGTCTAATCTTAAAACTGCATAAGACCGCATCAAGAGTAATAGCCGCACCCATCAGTTATTTAAAACTAAAATTATCATTAAGGACCTTTAATAGGTGGTAGATATATATTTGTTGATAATTGGGTCTAAGTCAAGATTATCACTCTTATCGAGATTATTATGATATATGTTTTGAATGAATATAAAGTGTGGCAGACAATATGGTCTGATCCATTTATTTGAGTTTGGTCTGATTATGGACTAAGGTTAATGTGTAGGGCCTTATAATGAAACTTTGAGGAGACTTGGTAATGGGTTTTCTACAATTTAAGAATCTCATACATGCATGCCATCATTCTCAATCTTATAATTAGGAATCAGAATCCCATATGGTAGTTTTTGATATAGTGGAGTTTAGCCATCAAACCCAATTCTATGAGGATTTTTTGAACCTCGTAAGTATAGCTCCAAATCTAACATATTGTTGTCCTCGGAAAGAAAAAAGAAATTGCATCACTCCACGTAGAAAAACTTCAAGGGAGATTTGGATTCGATCTCTGGTTAACCTCACTTTGAATTAGGTTATGCATATGTATGCACGAAATATATACGAACAAATCACATGCAGTTATATATGCCTAATAAAATTTCACTTCTTTCATTCTTTTTTAACTGAGCAATATAAGTAGTAACTATAATTGTCATCGCCTGTAGTGTATAATCAACATTAAGGGCATCACCAAATTAGGAGAACATCTTTTACATATTCTTGTAGGGAGGGGATTTGTGGTAACACTTGATACAATAAACTCGTTGTAGCAAGTATTTTACTGGTTTAATTTTTTTCAATTAGTGGAATTTTAAAAAACAATTGTAATTTATAATTATATTCTATAAATTATGGTTATTATGCCCAATGATAAGGCTGCTACATGGAGTTTGGATGCCATAACATTTGATACAACAAATCCCTTCCCATTCTCATACCTAGTTAAAACTCCATTTGACTCTCAAGAAAATACAAGTGCCCAATAGGACTTTTCCTAATGAATGCCTATTGCTTCACTCATCAAGCCTTTTCACAACGACTATTATAGATCATAATTTAAAAGCTTGAAATTTGAACTCGACTCGACATGCCGTGAAGTTAATTAGTAATTTTAATTATATAAATAAAAATTTATATAAAATTAGTATATATTGTTCTTTTGATACTTAAAATTGATAAATATATAATTTATATTACTTAAAAATTGATTTAGTTATTCTAAAAATAATATATTTTTATAATTTTTATGGCATAATTTGGGGAGTCAATTACTAAATTTATTAATCAATTACTAAATCAGTTAGTCTTGAGTCATCCATAGAGTTGATTCGGCAAGCCATATAGTCAAGTTAATAGGGAAATTTTTAGAGTCTAAAAATAGTTTTAAATCTATGTTATAGGCATTGATGTATAATGTCCATATTTTAATTTCTACTAATAATAGATGGAAACCAATCATTGTGAGAGTGTGACATCATTCTCAAATTCATACCCTTTAAGAGGGGTACTAATCGCATTCACTAATAATATATAGTTATAACTTTTTTCTTTAAAGACATTCACCACGGAATGAATATAACTTTTTTTTAAAAAAAAATACAACTACTAGATATGTGATATCCCCAAATTTGTGCTACATTCAATATCTATTGAGATATGATTTAGTGTGTTAATGAGGATGATTTATATATCTTAAATTTGGATTAACTAGTTTGAAGACATGACCAATACCCACAAAGTTGCACTTAGGCCAGCCAATGGTACCAAAATCTGGTTTTGTATTAGATGAATGGTATTGAATAATAGAATACACCAGATGTTGGTTAGGCCATGAGCCAAATATAAGAATTTCGATGCTAGAATTTTCTAAAAAGGATGAAGTGTGATATTTTCAAATTTATCACACATTTACTTCTTATATGATATATTAATTAGAATGGTCTATAAATCTTCAATTCAAGTTAACTATTTTAAAGAGATGACTTATACCTATCATATTACACTTGGTAAGGGTGTAAGAAATGAAATGAGAGCTAACCATGTTGGATGATGAGGGTCTATTTAAATATAAATTTAAATTAGGCTCATGAGTCATACAAAGAAATTTTGAAAATGATATTTCTTTAAAGTAGATGCAAAATCCCCAAATTAGTTAGATAGTTACAGATCTAATAAATGTCGAGGTAAAATTTAATATATTATTAGGAATAGTGCTTATAATCTTTAATTTTGTTAACAACATTTTAAAAAAATGTCTTAGACTCTTCACGTTGTATTTGGATTAGGTTGCTACAAATAATATTACAAATTAAATTAGAGTCCACTTAGAATTGTTTTGGATGGTAGGTTAGACTAGATGTGAGTTAGGCCGATAATCACAAACATAATTTAAAAACTCCAAATTTAGCTCGACTCAGTATTTTATGGAGTGAAGTTGATTTGGAGTGACCTCCAAATTGACTCAAAGTCATTTATATTAAATTTTCAATTGTGTGAATAAGAAGTTACACGAAATTAGTGTATATTATTCTTTTGACAACATGACTCGAAGAGTTAATTACTAAATCAGTTTTTATAGAGCCATCCATGAAGTTTGACTTGATTAACTACGAAGTTGAGTTGATTTAGTATTTTGGAGTGAAAAAGAAGTTTTAAACTATAGTTATGGATGACTGTATGAATTCTAATGATGGAATTTAATAATGAGAGCGGATTATGTTGTTTCGAAATTAGTCTCATATCAAATATTTAGTAGTGTAAGGTTAAGTTCATTAGTGAAGACAAAGTATAGATCTTATTTTAAATTCATCATTTTGAAGAAATAATTTAAGCCTATCATTTTTTCCATTAAGCTGAGTTTTCATAAGATAAATGTTCCATTTATGCAACCTGCAATAGACAAGATTACCGATTTACAAAAGGGCACTGCGACTAAGCTTATGTAACCCACAAAAAGTACCCATGAGGTCACAATTTCCAACAATTCCAAGTATCCAGAAGTTATGTAAGTTATGCTGGATCACTTGAGTTCCAAGTTTTAGAACCGTACATATCAAATATGGCTTCACATGCACTTTCTTGGTGTGTAATTATCAGTTTGCATGTTGTAACTTGTAACAATCCATTTACGAGTAAATATTCAGGTAATTCTATTGAAAAGATTCCTCCATATATCTTTCCTTATAGACTAAGATTGTCTCGACAATATACAAATATACATATCATCCATTCATATATATGTACTTGTTGATTTTTTTGCAAGCACAATTAATTCGTTTTAGGGTGCACTTACAAACTAATATATGTTGATGTCATGAATATTACAGGAGCTATTACAGATGCACATACCAGGGTTGCACAGTGAAGAAGCAAGTGCAACGCCTTTCAACGGACGAAGGAGTGGTGGTGACAACCTACGAAGGAGTGCACACACACCCAATTGATAAGTCTAAAGATAACTTCGAGCATATTTTGAGCCAAATGCAAATCTATTCCCCCAATTTCTGATACCTTGTTTCACAAAAGCATGCATAAAGGAGAGCCTTTCATTTTATATTCAGTAAAACTTAATCATGTATTCTACGAGGCTAGGACATCATGAATAAATTCATATTTAGGAATTACCTTGTACGTAGAAGGGGATCGAAACAAACATATATCCTATTCTTCATCACTGACTTTACCCTATTGGAATACACAATGTAAGAAATAATGGAAGCTCTTTCAGGAGTCATCTCATTGTATTGTTGAAAATGATAAGACACTGCTGAATGCATCGAGTCCACATCAGAGGCACACGTACCTGGTAATTACCAGACTTGTACATTCGTTTTCTACCACTGGGCATGAAAATAATTATTTTTTTTTTCAAATTCAGTTCAGCACTATATTCAGTTTTGGAACTAATTAATTGCCAATTGGCAATTAAATAATTAAATCGGCAACAAGCTTGGCAATTACCAAGCACGTACGCGAACGCGATCCGAACTCTGAATGCATGCATGAAGTTTGTGTTGAAATACAAACTTGTTTTATAAAACTCAATCTAAAATAATGAAGCTTAATTCAAAGAAGTTTCTAATGTTTTACACATGATAAATCACAAGTCAATGTTAGGTATATGTTTGGTGTGATTTTTGTTAAATGTAGAAGTCAATGTTAAGTATATGTTAGGTGTGATTTTTGTTAAATGTAGAAGTCAATATTAGGTATGTGTTAGGTGTGTTTTTGTCATTTGTATTGATCTTGAGTTAGTATAAATACCCCATTTCATTGTGTGATATACACAAGGAAAAATAAGAGAGAAAAACAAAAAGCAAAATTTCTACATTATAAGAATTCAGAATTGAGTGTGAAGAGGTTGTTTGGAGAAGAGAAGGAGAGTTTGTGTATTTTGCATTTGTTTTTCTCAATATCAAAATATTTTCTTGTTAACAGTTTGTCCTTCGCCTTTCCGTCTACCACCCTCAATCAAAAATGGATTGCAAATAAATTAACAACAAAGATCATACCATTTGGCAAGATATGTATACGATACCTGCGGCCAATTCATTTCTTATCACACCTTTTTTAAGCTTTAACAAAGTTGGTTTTCGAGCAATTCTGTATAAATTAAGTTTCCAAAATTAGTATATACCACTTTTCACGTTTTAAAATTTGCTGTGGCGGCAAGTAACAAACCATGAAAACCATGGCAGCAAATCTCGGTTTCCCTGATCAAGTTACTCTTTCAAACTAACAAAAGAAACAGGACAAGATCCTCTTGTCCAATAAATAACTGTAGTTCTAGCATTCTATTAGAAATGAAATTAGCATACAAAGACAAATCAAACTATAGAAAATATAAAGTCATAAGACATCGTGTAGGAACGATCGCTTATATATCATCGTCAGTATCAATACTTCGCCATGAAATGATAGCAAGCATAAAGACTAAACAAATGCCAGCCAACCTGCTCTAACCATCCACTATCACCATTTCTCCGAGTTCACACCATTGTCTTGCACTCTAAACCATTCGAAGCCACTCTACCTTCAACACCACCCACGTGAGATCTTCCCGAATTATGAGCACTCGAAACATGATTCCCAACCTCTTCACCGGCGAAGGAACAAGACCAACAATTCCTTTCTCCAATATTTTGTATCAACACAGACGAACATGCACTACAAATCTCTTTCCTTTGCACACCCATCTCACTCGCCACATCTTCCAACTCGTCAAAGAGCCGTCTCCCCTTAAACTTCCCATTATAATTTATGAACTCTTCTACGGCTAGATCGTTGGTTCTCACCTTCCACCCTTCCGAGGGAGAATGCTTGCCTTGTAGACTAGTCATTAGATCCCTTGGGGAGCTGTCCATCATGAGATCAACAATGGAAGGCGTGGTGGGTTTTACCTCTAAAGATCTTCGAATTGAAGGATTGCCAATCAAGTTGGAGGCTTTTATAACTCTCTTGGAGTTCTTGGGCTTGTTGGGATCTACTTGACATGGTGGTTTTTCTGAGATTAGTGTGATGTTTTCTTTCAGAGAAGATCAGGAAATTACAACTGTTTGGTTTCAACTTCAAAGCGGGAGTACCCACGTTTGAGTTTCATGGAGCAAATGTTGCAAGCTGTTTTCATTTAGTTTTGTAGAGATGAAAGAAACGAGTTTTGATGGACGTCAATATTTTGTGTTGAGCAAGAAATGATGATTGATTATTAAATTTCTTACAAGTGAGTGTTATGAGAAAAAGTCGCTCGGAGTACATGGATAAGATTTGGGGGGCAGTTAATATATATTTTTTCAATTAAAAGGAAAAACATTAGTAGGAACTACACTGTTGTGTATAATAATTTACTAATTTATAATCTGTCAAGATCATTTTGTGGAAAAAAAATTTGTTGTAGGACTTGCTACAGAAAACTAGCAAACTTCCAATAGCAGCCCAGATCATCTTGATTGGTGTAAATCATCTTAATTAAAAAAAAATACTAATTATAATTATTTCTTCAAATTCTTTAAATTGTGATGATTTACATCACCGTGAGGCTAGCAAGTGCTACAACAAATCTTTTCCTTATTTTGTGACCCATTCAAAAGGTCTCGTCATCTAGTGGGCTAGTAGATAAATTGGGAATATTTAGAACCTTTATTTTTTGTCAACAAAATTATTTATATTTTTAATTAACTCATTAGGACAAGAATATAGCTGCAAACCTCAATTTTTTTGTGATTTACCTCCCTGACTTCATGTTCCCATCCCTAGGCCTACTAAATGAGTGAGCGAGCTGAGTTCGCCTTGTGTTCGAACTCGACTCGAATAGCCTAAAATTCGTTTGAACTTGACTCGAGAGCTCGCTCAAAACCTGTTCATTTGGGAGCTCGTAACCGGCTCGTTTGAGAGTTCAAAACTGATTCGATTGGGAGCTCGAAGCTGGCTCGATTGAGAGCTCAAAACTGGCTTATGTGGGAGTTCAAAACGAGGTCATTTATAAACTCAAAAATAGATGAGAAAAATATACATTTATAAAGGTTAAAAATTAACAAAATAATCAATCAATAAAATGGTCTCAAATACTCACAATTCCGGTGATTTTTTGGCAACTGTTGCCGGCGACGGCTACGAGATCCAACTGGGATGGGCAGCGCTAGTCTCCACTCCGGTCGGGGAAGGTCGCGGGATGGTCGATGACATCTAGACAACGACTGGATGGTGGCGGAGACGATTGCCGACAACGGGATCGGTGATGGGAGTGTGGTGCGCTTGCGACGGCTTCGTTGGGTTGTGGAAGCTAAGTGACGACTAGACGATAAGAGGAATGGTCGAGGACACTGTCAATCGACAGTGGTGCGACGACTAGAGCCTATGTTGGCAACGAAGAAGGAGGGCAGTAAAAGGTATGAGGAATAAAAAGCATCAGGGGGAGGTAAGGGAAGAAATTAGTGAATAGTAATATCGTAAATAAAAATTGATTTGTCTTCGTCTCCGACAAAATATAATAACTAACTTGAAATAAATCCTAAAAAATATCTAAAAAATAAAAAAAAAATCCCATAAAATATATTACACAACATAACACCACAACGACATATTATGCATATTATTATATTATATTATCGAGTAAAATTCAAGTTGAGAGTCAAACTCGAGTTATAATTGAATCAAATCAAATCCAACACAACCTTGCTCAAACTCAACTCGTAAGATTCGAGTTCGAGTCGAATTCAAATGCGAATACTTAAATGTCAAATTTTGAGTTAAATCGAGTAGAACCAAACGCCAAATGCCCGCAAGCTGGCTCACTCAATTAACAGCCCTACCCATCCGTAATATTATGATATCATTTGCAATCAATGTCACTTCAAAAGACTCATTTTTGCAACATTCAAAATACACATACATAATCAAATCAGACAGCCATTGCTTCACACTTTTCTCCTCTACATCCTTGGGAACGAACTCTTAAATGATGTCACTTACTCGCACAATTATCCCTTTCGACAAATTTTACAGGTGAGGCTTTTCAAGCTCTTTAGTCTTGGGTACACCGCTGCAGTGGAAGCCAACAAGCAATACCAAAAATAAGTATCATTGGCTGCAACCAAATAAGAATAAATCCGATACAATGCTGGTAGAAAATGGCAGCAAGCTTTTAGCCAGTAATGGCAGAGATCCAATAACCAAAGAGGCCATCATCTTTCATGCTGCAAATACCACACTTCATGTTAACCAGGAAATGGTAAAAAAAAGTACGATATCTAAAAACAAGAATGTGGATAAAAACTGATTCTTGCAAAATTAAACATTTAATTATATCTCCAAAAGAACTTGCAGGTATTACTGCCATTGGCAGTATAATTTTCCAGCACCTCTCAACTATCTATCTATAGTTGTCATGAAGAATCATTGAATATGAAACCATGGAACCAACTAGAGATAAGGATGACAAGCGAAGCATGCGGAAAGCTATAGAAAGATACTCACAAGACATCAAGAAAACTAGGCTGTGGATTAAGATAATTCAAACAACTGGCTGTAAGCAGCAACATAACTTGCATATAAGTTTCAGGTATCATACAGACAGCTCAGGAATTCTAAGCAGCAGTAAATCAGCAGAGGAATGGAACTAGTAATTAGCCCCAACAACTTGAGGTCGAACAACCTCTTATCTTACGAAAGTAGATTTTATTTTTCTGAAAACAAACTGCTTTTCTTCAGACCCTAATATGGCCCTTCGATGAAAAAGTTACCATGGATCAAACATCTAAAGTGATACAATGCAAACCTAATAACCTTAGATAATGAACACCAGCAGGACATGTAAAAAATGACAATGGGAAGAAAATAGTTATCTAGGACCCACCAGAATATAGAGTTCATGTCCTTGAAAAGGTTAACATAAAAGCGGAAACCCTCAGGGCTAATATCCCGGGCAAGGAAGCCTACAAAAGATAACATTTATTTACAGAAAAACTGGATACACAGAGAGTTCAAAAGACATAATATATCAGAAGCCAAATATGTCTTCCATGAAAAGTATTAATTACCTTTAGATTCAGCAGCAAGAAGATGTTCTTTTGCCAAAGCAGGGGCAATACCTAATGTTATAGCAGCATCACTTGCACAGATGCCCAACGTAGGGCATCTGGCTTTGATACAAGAGTTTGAATCCTCTCAAATACCTGTCAAATTAGTAAGTAGTGCCACTAAGAATGCTCAAAAGTTACACAACATGTTCAAAGGTTGATTCAAACAATACACTATATCTTCCATAACCAAATTCTATTACAACTTAAACTTCATGGCCATGACTGACAAAGATTACCTCCTTATTTATATGAGATTCTTAATCAACATTACACCAGTAGCACTGATTAAATTGAAGAGGAAAGAAGTAAAACTCAAAACAAGAGCAATCATGTATCACAATAACCTCCTCATCCCTATGAGATTTGTTCTGGACGACCATGACTCCACTTTCAAATTTCCGAAGCATCACAGGGCTGTTAACACAATAACAAAAGAATGAACTTGTAAGATGCCAAATAAGGTATAAGTAATAGCTTGAGCCATCTGAAAGTCAATTTCTTCTATGCAAGAACATTCCCAATATGCTTAGATTTCAATCTCTCAAAAAACAGAAAACCCAAACAAAACATAAAGGGAAGCTACTTTGTTCATACACATCTATTTTCTCCCAAATGGCACAGGCTTGTAACAAATCCTCGGGTGATATCAACTCTATCAAACAAAAATAAAATAATTATTAAATATGTTTACTTCATCACAGCAACAACCTGTCATGAGATGTAAGAGTAACCTGTTCCTCTGGCGCGATTAAAAAGACAGTAAACATCAATTACTGCAATCATCCCTCCTGATCTTTCCAGTGGTACTTTCACAAAATCTGCCAACTGCCCGAGGCATTAAAAAAAATACAAAGGAAAGATCATCTAATGATAGACAAATATGAATGATGAGTCTGAAATGTATAAAAGACATAAAAAATATTCTGTCAAGGGTTTAACCCCCAATGAAACAAGAATAAGCAGTCCAATCAAACAAAAAAACATGAAATTGGTACCCTTAGGCTGCAATCAGCTCTTTTAACAAAGCGTCTTACAGAAGCAGCCAAAACCCTTTTAACAGAGCCAGCACTTCCAAACATTGAAATCAGTCATCATAAAATTATGTCCTTCCACATACGGGACATATGCGACTCATATAATTTCCAGGTTCTTGGGAAGTACAGTTTGCATTAGTTACAAGTAACTAATTAACATTTAGCTGCTCCACAGAACTTGCAACATTTTAACCGGCATAATGAATACTCTTCATTCAACCAAAATATATAACCATGTTGAAAAGTAAGCCTAACTGATATTACATAACAATTATTTTTTAAAGTTTCACATGTAATTTTTGAAAGTTCTTGTATGTATGTAGAAGACTTTTGAATCTTTCATAGCTAGACGGTTTAAGGGAACCTCAATTCAATCTATATATAGTTCTTTGGGTTCCCATGTTGAATTGAAGTTCCTTAGCGGAGATTATCTAGTTGGGGACGAGATCCTTCAAACCCATGGTGCTCTATCTATATTTTATCAAGTTCCTACTCATATAAACAAGTCATACTGTTGTATCAATTTGTCCTGATATAAAAGTTATCTATTTTTTATGTTATCTTTCAACAATTCTTCCATACAACCTCAAAGCCTTCCAACACTTTTAACCACAACAAAATGTGGCATGCTTTAAATTGAAATTTAATAAAACAAACCAAGTAAAAAGAAATATTAACCTGTCGTGATAGTTGCTGGTGATATAAAGCACCGGCTGACTCTTTGGTCACTGGAGAAACAATACCAACACTAAGCAACCAGTCCTGCATCTCTTGCTTGCTGCCCATTTCATCATCATTAGCGATATCAGATTGAGAGCTAGGTCCCAATAAAAGCTTTTGTCTCATATTTTCCGCTAACAACACCATCTCTTTTGCCTTGCTCTGCACATGCATTCGAAGCTCCAGTAATTATATGGAAATAGTGAATGCGAGCTGAAATGGACAGACAAGGAAATGCCAAAACCAAGCACCAAAAAAGATTTAAAATCTTATGATTGGCAAATCTCAGAAAGACAAGCCAAAGCAGCAAATAGCAATTGCAGCATGATCTGCTGCTCAACAAACGATACCCAACACAAAATAGCAGCAAAATAAAAGACAAGTTTCCAAGCAATAATTGTCTGGAAATGATCATTCCACACCATGAGGGCATTGAGATCTTGGAAAGCTTCCTGTAAGCTTCTGTCAGTGCTTTCCCACATCTCTTGCTCCTTTCTCAAAATTCCAGATACCCCTGCCATCCTGATCCCACCACTGGCTCTAGCAACATCTGCCTCTCTAAATTCCATGCCACCAGATTGCACAGTGACTTGTGCCGACGACCCACTATCTCTTTCCCATGCCCTCGACCTCATCACCTCAATAAGTCGCCCGAAGAACCCCTCCGGATCGGCTTTACCCCTCAAAACCAGAGTAAACACAACAGATCGCGATCCATTCTCCGAAATCATCCCATCGGACATAACAGAAACCTGAAGACGGACTCTGGGGCTAGAGAACATGGACTTGATGGACTTCTTGAGCGGGTAAATGTGGATGACAGAAGCAAGTGGAAGTGCAAATGAGGAGAGCGAAGAGGAGGAGGAAGAGGAGCTGGGATCCAGGACAAAGATGAGGCGATGGGTGGTGAGGATGAGGAGGGAGAACTTGAGGGGGAGAAAGCTAGGGTTTTCATCGCAAGTGAGATCGACGGAGGGTTGAAAGGCACACTCCACTTCTGCAGGCAAGAGGATGGGTCGTCCGCTTCCGGTGAGCTCCCCACGCGGTAACAATTTCTCTGCCATATCATCTGCCACCCTGAAAGTACCACCGCTCATGTTAGTTTGGATTGAAAAAAAGTACTTTATTCTAAAAATTAGATTGCATAGTCAGACAAGGCAGGAAAAGTATGATATTTTAAAAATTAGATGGTGTAAAACATGTGGCTCATCATCCAAAAGTAAAATCTTTACTGATTTATCCAAGAAAAAACTTGCCGTTGCCTTGTCAATGGCATCAAGAATTCCAGTGATAGTTTTTGATTTCCGGTACCTCTAAAAAATCTATATTTGCCAGTAAGAATAATTGAGTATGCAACCATGGATCTGATTAAAGATGAGGATAACAAGCTAAGTATGCCGAACACTCATGCAAGATACCCCAATACGTTGAAGAAAAATAAACTTTTGGGTGAATTGTCTCAGACAACTTGCTGCCCACAGCATAGATCAGGAATTCTTAACAGCAGAAGCTCAGAGAAATGGTGTCAGTTATTAGTTTGCAATAACTGAAAATAGAAAAATCACCAATTTTACAAGTAGATTTCATGATCTGAAAACGAAAATTTTTTTCATAACTAACCCAAATTTACATCATTACTAACTCTCTGCAAATTATAACTACGTAAATTTCACACATTTTGCATCTTTTTCATGCCAACCAACCATACAGTAATAGTAGTAATATAAAAAAAGTCATTAACTGGAGAATTCAGAAAAATTAACTGATATTAGCATTTGATACTCACTATTAGACACCCCTATTGATACGAACTTGATGGTGACACACATCTTGATCACAAATCCTACCATCAGAAATGATATGAAACCATCCTATGACAATTGTATACTATTCTTTCAATCTTTGGGCCCAAATTGTGATCAAGAACAATCTCAAAAATCATATGTGTGGTCTAATTTACAATCTTAAAATTATTTGACTATGAAGCCATCGAAAGTCTAAGGCCCACAAGTGAACATTACAGGAAAAAATTAGAAATGTATCAACAAACATGTTCAATAGTACGACACAAGCAAGAACATATACAGCTGTTCAAGAATAATATTGATTTATATGACAAACAAGTAGTGCAGACATCCTCAATAGAATATGACATCAAAAAAGAAGCACAAAAGCTTTAACATCTCAGACAATCCATCCATCAATGAAGCTTCTTCAGATATGACACACTAATTCCAATACTTAGCATCGATCATACACTAGAAATCTTCCCCAACAATATCTACAAAGATTATCTAGTGAAAATAATAAAAAATATATATACTAAAACAAAAAACAAAAAAAAAAAGAAGATTAATCACAAATTCGAGATTATCAACGAACAATTTGTTTACTAATCAGAAATTTTTTCTACGGAGGCGAGATCCGCGAATCGATCGGCATTCAACGATGCAACATCGACAACAAGAGATAAAATAAAAAGCTACCCGATTGTACTGATATTGGGTCAAATCTGCAAACAAGGGATGGGAAAAAAATAAAGCGAAGAAAATGACGGAAGGGCCGCCGGACCTTTTTCACCCCGAGCCGAGGTCGTCGTAGACGAGGTGGCGGTGGTCGGTCGCCGAGGCAGCCGGAGGTCACCCCAGCACCGCTGAATCCGCCCCGACACGAATGGTCTGGAGGGAGGAACCCATGTAGGCGAATCTCCGCCGTCAGCAGCGGCGAGGGAGAAAGGTCTGCTGCGGCGGCAGCGGCAAAGGCGGAGAAGGCCGCAGAGGAAACAGCGGCGGAGGGCGATCTCTTTGTAGCTGAGACCCCAACGGCGGCGATCCGAGAGCGGAACTACCCGGACTTGGAGGACGCCGGAGACGGTGGGCCGACGTGGGCGATGGAGGCGCGGTGAACATAGTTTGCGGTACCGATTATTGGTACGTATCGACCAGTAAAAATCCGGGACGAACGGCCCAGTACGTATCGGGCCGATAAGGTTAAAGTAATTTAGGATTAATTTATTTTCCCTGTAAAAAAAAACTACGCCAAAAGAAAACAAATATTATAATATCTACAATATTATTTCCTCATTAAGAAAGAGGTTTGGAATATGATTTGGTGCGAGACATTGCCCTTTACATAGTAAAAAACATATATACATAATGTAACACCCCGAATCCGGCTCGCTCGTGAACCGAACCGAACTGTTACGGTTCCCGAGTGGATCTACTCTCGGCGTCTCAAGATGGAAGATATT
>JAVDBV010006993.1:0-14366 GCA_032619315.1 Piper longum
CGAGCGATTGAGGTAGGAATCGAGCGTTTGTTTGGAAGTGCGCAGGGGTTTTGGTGGGAGGGAGGGAGGGCGTGGGGAAGATGTTCTTCCATATAGTGTTGGAGCGGAACCTGCAGCTCCACCCTCGCTATTTCGGTCCCCGCCTGCGGGACAAGCTCGTCTCCAAACTCATGAAGGACGTCGAGGGCACCTGCAGGTTCCTCCCTGTAACTTCCTTCAATTCTTCTTCTTTTTTCTTTTTTTTCTTTTTTTCGAAAAAACATCTCATGATTGGGACATGCGATAATAATAATCGATGTTTGCAGAATGTTGGTTTTCTTGATTTTGTCAATATGGTTGACCGATGTGTATGTTCGGATCATTGAATTGGTGGGGTGTACGGCACTGACAATTTGACGTATTGGTCTAGGGTTTGGAGTTCTACGTCGTGTCTTGAGGGATATTGTTTATGTTTTGTTGATTGTGTGGGAATTGTTTTTTTTTTAAAGCATAAAAATCGTGTCTTTTGATATTTTGGATGTAGTGGTAGGCATGGTTTTGTGGTGGCCATAACAGGGGTGGATGAGATTGGAAAGGGACTGATTCGGGATGGCACTGGCTTTGTGACATTTCCGGTGAAGTATCAGTGTGTTGTCTTCCGGCCATTCAAGGGCGAGATCTTGGAAGCTGTTGTCACCATGGTTAATAAGGTTCTTGTCTTTATCTTTCTCTCTTCCGTTTTTTTTTTGGTTCACATGATCCATTGTTAATTCCATTCATGAGTTTCAAGTGTCTGAGACTTCTTATGGAAAGCTAATATTGAGTTTATGAATGGGTAGCTGATATTCCGTTATGGGAACTTGACAAATTCTTCTTTCAGCAATACCTCTTCTTTGTGATTGACCTGAGATATTTTTTCCCAAATACACCTCTATATCATAGCTCAGTGCCCATATTTACCAGAGTCCACGTTGAATTTGTGAATGGGTTTTGTGCAGATGGGTTTCTTCGCAGAGGCAGGACCTGTGCAGATATTTGTTTCTAACCATGTGAGTGCAACTTTTCCTTGCATCATAGAAATCACCATCATCATTTTTGGTATGAACAGATAAAAAAAATATCGGCCACCCGGATGGAAAAGGGTGGATGGTGATCATGAAAAGTCTTATTAATGTATAATTCATAATCCAAATAATAACCTAAACTGCTATATTGTATATTTTTAATAGATCCTTGTGTCTTGGATAGATAATAATAGCTTTTATTCTCTTATGTTAGATTTAAGTTTTAAACCTCAAATATTTGAGAGCAGGTGGATGATTAAGAAGAGGAAGAAATTTGATTTAAGTTGGCGGGAAAATACAGTTTTATGACTTAGGACATTTTGTTGGTAGAATGAATATGATTACTCTGTTTTCAAATTGAAGCAATCTCTGGTCTTCTGGTATTATAATTGAAAGATGGTTGTATTGGGATTCCTTTGGCAACCACCATCTTATGAAGTGGAACAAGAAGAATAAATGTGATGATAATAATATCAAAACTTCATATTTCCTTTCATTTCTTTGTGGTTGCATTAAAAAGAGTACACATCATACAAGCATGCCAATTTGCTTTGTATGGTTGATTTCCCTTGATGTTAATTGAAAAGCATTCAACTGTGGATGCAAACTTTACAACTGATTTTCACTAATCTAGAAGTACTAAGATGCAGATGACAAACAAATAAAACTTTTGTTCGCTCAAATGAGGTGATCAGTATAAATGTTTACTTTCATCAATACCATTGAAGATAAGATGTTACTTGTGATCCTAGCAGTTATTAACGTAATTTTCTCATAATCATTACCTCACACTTTCTGAAGACAAATTTTATGGACTAGTTTAATTTTTTCCATCTTTTGCCTTTCATTTATCGAAAATGATTTGTTCAATATAATTTTTCATTTTCTTGTATGATGCAGCTGATTCCAGATGATATGGAGTTTCATTCTGGAGACACTCCAAGCTATACAACCGCAGATGGATCAGTGAGTGTTGTTTGTTTGTTTTTTGCTTTTTTAAAAAAAAATTCATATCAATGAGCTGATACCTCGTCTTGCAGAAGTGGAAATGCGTTATTTAATTGGTTGATCATAGTATAAAATTTCCAGAAGGATGACTTTGACTATGAAACTAAGAAAACGCAAAAGCTTGGGAATCACCAATTGCAAAGTGAATCACATCAATACTTAATAGCCAACCACTGAATACAATGAAAAAATTTACAATGTTTCTCCAATGTTATCAGAAATTTTCTTGCAAAATAATAGATACAATCTCTGTTTTGATTTTTTTTTTTACCATCTAATTTTTACATATTTTTTAATAAATGTGGTTGATTAATTTTGCCGCTATGAAATAGGGTTCTTTGACACTTTGTTTACCTTTGATAATGCTTTCAGGTAAGAATTCAAAAGGATAGTGAAGTGCGATTAAAGATAATTGGAACCCGTATTGATGCTACTGAAATAGTATGTCCTTTTGTATTGCATTTTGGAAAGTTTCTTTCGCATTATTGGTTTTCCATCCTTAACTTGATTATAGTGATGTGCAAGTTGTAAATTCTTTTTAGAAGTTCCTAAACAAAAAGTGCAGTCTCACATTAGGCAAATCTTCTGTGCCATTATGTGGATTCAAATGGCCTGATTGACATACCTATCATTTGCGTATATCTAAGTGCAGTATGACAAGGCATGGGCCTATGGCTTATTTTGTCTTTTAATCTAAGGATGAAATCACACATTTTTTATTGGTTAGAATTTGAATCGTCTTATCGCCGAAGAAAATATTTACATTATGAAGAGGGGGAGTTTGTGTGAGCAAATTTGGTTTTTTTATGATTTTTTTGTTTTCAAAGTGGTTGGAGTTTCTGGAATGTGTTTTGCTGATAAAATTTTTTTTGAAGAAATTTTATTCGTGTATGGATTATGCTTGATGACTATAGAGTATAAACTAGTTTCAATTTCTCAGAACTAGCAAGGAATTTGTCCTGAAGTTTTTTTCTTCCCCCCTTGTTGATCCACCCCTTTGTTCAATCAATTTATATGAGGCAGAGAGATTTTTTTCCTTCTGCCTTACTTTTTTTTTTCTAAAATATTTGTCAAAACTCGATTTTGAAACTTGTCTTCATTTGTAATAAAATCATTGTATGTGCCCTCTTTATTGCAGTTTTGCATTGGCACCATAAAGGATGACTACTTGGGAGTAATCAGTGATCCGGGTGCAGTGGATTAATTCCAACATTGTTACTGACTATGCTTTGGAAGTGGAAAGTACTTTGAACTCACAGATCTTTGTTTCTATGAACTTCTACATTACACTTGTGAGATGGTTATGAGAATTGTGTGGTAGAAATCTTATCTAGCGAAGATCTTCTCGAGGTGAACGAAATCTAGATTGTTGAACTTTCTGTCAGTTCTACTGGTTCGCTTAGTTTGTGTTGTAGTTTTTCTTGCCATGGTACATATTCCATAGATATATGGGATTGTTCATCGTCAGTATCCGTATCATTGGCCCTAGCTCCCTTTATTTTCATAGAATGAGATCTGGTATTATTCAGTCTCATTTATTATAATTATTTAATCATAATTCGTTATGCAAGGTGTGCTTGATGTATTTTTAGTTACTGATTCGGGCGACGTGCTTTATTGCTGCAGAGATGTGAAAAAGAAATTGTCTTCGCAGAAATTGCAGTACTTGATTTTCTTGCCATGTAGAAACTTTTCGTGTTGGCTTGAACGTGTCTTAAGAAAGTGAGAGTCGTGATTTATATGTGATGTGATCTGCTCAAACGTGATTCAAATCTTTGTGTTTGTGAAGAAATCTTTTTTTTTAAGCTTTTCACATACATTCTTTGTCGAACACAAACCATTGAACAGCCACGTTGAAAAGAAGATAAAAGCCATTGAAAAGCTGTGTTAACTGTGATTCAATTTTTTTTTAGCTTTTTACTAACTAGACTTTTTAAAAATACTAATGTTGGCGTGCATTTAAATTTTACAAAAATAAATATCACGAACAAAAATATAAGTAATTTTTTAAGTATGTCACATATATTTGTGGACAATGTTACACTTGCATTAGAGAAATTTAAACACGCACCTTGGTGGACATTGCCTTAAATGCACCTAATAATAATAATTTCAACCAATATACCAAATACTTTTTTTTCCAACTTTGCTAGTCTCAAACCCAAACAAAAAAAATATAAAAATTACAGTTAAAAAAATATTTAAGAATTATATTCACAAACACTGATACCTTTATAATATTAAATGGTAAAATAGAATTTTGAGGTCAAAACTAAAACTATGTTATCAACCCCGGTCACTAAACGGGCAGAGTATTACAAACTGCTATATAGCGACATCTTAAATAAATATTCATATTCAAATCGTATTTTCCTTATTATGTGAACTCCGTGGAAAGCGTTAGAACTTCCCCACTTAAAAATCCAAACCACCAAAAATTCTTCACAAACCCAAGGAATCAAATAACTTTAAATTGTAAAATCATCACTTCTGGTTTTTGATTCAGCATTCTTTAGATATTGAAGAACACTTCTATATGATTTGCTATAGCAAGGGCATGAATTTATAGTGTTTCCAATCTTAGTCTTACATTGGGATCGAGATTTAGCAGTAAGTATTACATGAGATGGGTTGTAAATCTCTTAAAATAGTTAGTCATTTTAAGATATACTTAAGACCCATAACACATCATGGTATTCGAGAGAACCTCGGACACTAGTTTTCAAAGCAAAACCATAGTTTAAAAACAATATACTAGGTTCAAAACCAGCAAGATCCCAAGAGATAAATAATTATTTTGTTCTTACAGCATCCCACAAAGTGTCACCACCATCTTTCCATTATTGATGTTATCGACGAGAATCATTTTCCAATAAAGAAAAACATTTATAATATAATTTATAAAAATTAAAGCCTAACCATAAGGATATGGGGGCTGGTTAATCTATGACCTTATTGGTTCCGTCGCCCTCCTCAACCAAGCCATCTCATGTTCGTCCATGTAGGTGGTCAAAACATCTCTGCAATTGGAGTGATATGTATTCACCCATTCTACTTCTTCTGGTGTTAGCAATGACAGATCCATCAATTTCCTCTGATATGGTGCCTGCATAATGAATTGATCGCTCTTATCAACTGCCAAAAAATTCCGCAAATCATCCATTCAAGTGAATGCAAGCTATCTAGCCCAAAAGCAACGCTCTCATAACAATTGCATGAACAAACCTTGCAAGTTGATAGTAAAATACAGCAGTTAAAAAGGTAAGAAAACTCAAGTGACAACAAATGTAGAGAGATAGTAAACGTAAAAAGATAGGAAAATAGAAAACCAATAGGACTCCAGCATACATGCACAAGTTGCACCTTGAAAAATAATAGCATAGGTGGTTCTCTAAAACCCTGGTAAACAAGCATAACTGACATTATATTGCAATAAAAAATGGCGATCTAGAATAACATAAGTTTACAGTATGCAGTACCCAGGTAATATGCTCGAAGGACAAGTAACCCTTTTCGCCAAAGTTAAATTTTGTGTCAGCCTCCTTAACTATCAGCACATTCTCCAGCCGAATACCAAAATTTCCATCCTCATAGTAACCAGGTTCTGGAAATAAACAAGTTTGGGAGTCATCCATATATTCAGAGAGGCCAAAAATCACAAATAACAAAAACAGTTAACTGTAAAAAATGAGGATTTGCAGTACATGTACACAGACACGTACAAACTTAAATTCCCCTTACAACTTTTTCATGATACTTACCATTAGTTACAGTCATGGAAGGCTCAAATGGGACATTGCGGGCATGTGGCCTGAAGCTTATCTGATGAGGACCTGCATGAGCATAAAGAAATATTACATTGTTGAACATCATAATCTAACAAATACAATACCTAGTAAAAATCCAAATTCATACCTTCATGGACATTCAAGTAGGAACCAATTCCATGGCCAGTCCCATGTCTATAGTCAAGACCATCTTTCCACAAAGGAAGTCTTGCAAGGATGTCAAGGGTATATCCTGCACAGTGCAGAGTAGTCTTTCTGTGTAACCCTAACAAGAGATGTACCAAAAAGTAGCTCTAAGAATTTAAACTAGTAATACCTGTTGTTCCCTTGGGAAATCTGGCAGTGTCCAAAGCAATATGACCTTTAAGGACCTTAATTTAAATAAAATAAAGGAAATTATAATAATATTTTTAAAAAAAGATTGGTGAAAATAGTCAATGAAAGGAATACAAACAACATTTTAAAATTAAAAAAATAAACTTCTTTTCTTTTTCTTAAGGATAAAGTTACATGAAATTACAGTACCAACATGGGCAAAAAATGTTATTTAGCCAAGAGAGAAAAGGGAAATTGCACTACAAAATTTTAATACAACATGAAGATATATTGCTTACAGCAGTGTAGCAAGCTTTTTCATGGTTGGATGGCTTCCCAAAATGCACAGTCCTCGTTATATCAGTAGTTCCATCTTGATACTTAAAGAAAATTGAATACTCATGATTAAGGCATATCACCACAAAGGCATAAAACAATCTTAATGCAGCCTACCAGAACCATCAAGCATACCTGTGCTCCAGAGTCAAACAAATATATACAGTCAGGATCCAGTTCCGAACATGTTTGTGGCTGTGGTGAATAGTGAATTATTGCAGCATTTGCACCAACTGATGAAATCGTAGGAAAGCTCAAACCTTTGAAATGCTGAAATACAAACAGAATCAGTTATAAAAAAAAGTGCAGTCGAGTGCACAAAAGCTCCCACATGTGCAGGGTAGAGGGAAGGGCCGCCCACAAAAGGGCAGGTTTGATGCATCAACTTTTTGTTTCACCAATCCATTGTTCTCAAATTTAAATTGATGACCAAAAATCCACACACACACACACACAAAAGAGGCAATATTTTTTCAGATGTAACAAGGATTCAACATGTTTAAATGTTCAAATTCTATCCCTTGAAATTGAATTCCGTATTCGCAAGAACCAAAGCTCTAAGAAATGCCTGATAAACTAAGAGTGCCTTAAAAATATGTTTCCTGAGATTATGTGACAAAGTACCTCTAATATGACAAAGTACCTCTAATAATCTTCAAATGGTTATGTTTCATAACTTCTTATTGAACTCACTATTTATAAGATTGAAAGCTTTAGGAGATGCCTGACAAACAAAAAGTCTTAAAGAGATGCTTGCTATTATTGGCTGAAGATTTTTCTAAATTCACTTATCACAGGATCATAGTGTCCTAGCATCCAAAGCAAGTTCCATTATCTGAGATATAGATCCTAGAGCAGAGCACATGTATTGCACACATTGGTGGCACCAATAGGATCAACAGTGGTTACAACTGGGTAAGGATCGGCTTATTCGACTAATATGGAGGAACAAGAACCCAAAAAACCGGGTCCAACAATGGTAAATTTGTGTGACAGCCATCAGATATCCTTCCACTATCAACATAACAAATATACAGGCATGTCTTCGCATAATTCAGTGCACTGAGGCAGCAGGATGAAAACCATACAGAAGATGTTAGTTCCATCAAATGGCAATCCAACCAACTATAAAGAAACAAGTAGAGGATGATAACAAAACAACACTTCAAAATCACGGCATATAAACTATATATTAAAATACTGCACCATATAGATACTATCTGTTATAATGTTTACAATCACAATTAACAACCTTGACAAACTTAGAAGTCATAATCGTTTGTCAAATAAGGAAATTGAAACAGAACTAGCACAATTTAATTTCAGATACCTCAGAAAACAAAATAGAGCAGGGAAAAAACCATACCTCTTGCCTTGCTCTAAAACCTTCCAATTTGTCGCTTGCCGAAACCTCTGTTAATTTTTCAATATCCCTGCCAAAAACCTATCATAATAAGAAATCTCATATTTTTGGCATATTTCAGGGGCTAGGCTAATAATACAAATGAAAATCAGATCAATACTTAATTGTTTAATTGCAACAAAATGTTGTAGACTATTCTCTCTCCAACATTTCTTTCATAGGCAATAATAAAGAGATGAATACCATTGTTGCTAAAAACAAAGAAGAAAACCTAAATTCCTCTGGCAAGTTGATTAGATTTCAGATGCAAAATCAATTAGATACAGAGCTTACATATGTTTTCTCTTCCTTGTTTCATCCGGCTCCACAAAGTAACCTGCTGCTCCATATATTTCTTGCATCTGTAAATTAAAATCAATCATTAACAATTATTTAAATCAAAAAAAATTTAATAAGCAAGGTAGGGCATCAAAGAATCAATCAATAAAATGCGCAAACTTCTTCCTATCCATTCCAGAATGTACCACAAACAAAGTTTAAGATAAGGAAAACTATGACATTAAGTGATTCCTTGCATCTATCTATGAAGATTCAAGGGATAGAACTGCCATTGATTAGGTTAGATTTTCAAAAAACAGAATACATCCAACAAAAGAAATACCTGACTGTCGAGCCAGACAAGATACTGCACGACTGCTGCGCCATCTCGGATATGAGCCTTTCTTAAACCTTCCAGCTCAGCTGGGTTCTACAATATGTCACATATTTGGTAAAAAATAAATGAAAAAAAAATCAACAATTGAACCGCCTAGGTAGGAAGAATAATATGTTCAGACAATATTCTAAGGAAACTGCATCCTATTTGAACAAAGAATAAATAAAGTGCCCTAATATTGAAAACAACTAAAAGAATTGTCAAGTTCTGATCAATTTTGAATTTAGCCAAACACAGAAAACAACAGCATTTAGTTAATCCTACAGGTTAAAAAATAACCTTTAATGCTTTTGCAAGAGCTAATGGAGATGGTCGAAGGAGAAGTTGATTGGAAGGGAGGTTTGAATAAAGTGCAAAGCAACATGAAGCGGGGTCTAGCCACACAAAATTGTGCTTTTCTCCACCTGCAACGGCACTACCCACTTATTTTTCAAAATCCAATGCAATTCCAAATTGAGAATTATTGTTCACCAACACATACCAGAGCCTAGCAACAACACGTCTGATCCCACTGCATCGTAATCTTTCACGGTTATTCCATTTTCAGTAAAATAATTCTGTACCTGCCAGTTTAAAAAGCAAGTTTTCTTTTCAGCATTTTTTTATATAAATCAACAAAATAATGATCAAGAAAAATATGCTCATACGTCAACAACATAGAATCTTTGATAGATATAAATGAATGCCATGGAAGCTTCATTGGAAGACCTATAAAAATTCTTACAAAAGAAGAGTAAAACTCCGTACAACTCCCATCAATTGGCGTTTTCTTTATGCGAACAGAAAACAGATAACATGCTATCTCCAGAAAAATGAAAAGGCATTCTTTAATTCCCATCAGCAGATAAAAATTCTAGTAATTAACATTCAATAAAATGTGGCAATGTTAGAATTAAGGGGTATAATAGCCAGCTTAAGTACAGTAACATTTTGGAAACGCCCAAGCCCGGGGGGTGATCAGACCAATATCAGAAAATCACAACAAAGGAATGAAAGAGCAACAAAAGAGGAGAAAGGATTTAAAGGGGAAAGTTTTGCACAATCCATACGTAATGCTCAAATAAAGTCATTCTACTTAAGGTTTACAACATAATAAACTATTAGATTGCTGATTGATTAGGTGTTCAAAACTAACCTCCATGGAGACCTTTCTCTTGTCCACATAAAAGTATGCTGAATCCAATGTTACTATGCTAAACGCATGAACAACAGGGCAGTAAGGTACATCATTTCCACGCACATTGTAGAGCCACGCAACCTACATGAGAGATAGACTAAAATATATTGTATACAACTCCCAACCAGTACAACCAAGAGGAGAACAATTAACAAATGGCAAATCACTTCATCCAATGTCGTAAGAATTATTCCAGAAGCTTTTCCATTTGAGAGCTTTTCCCTCAGTTCTTTCAACTTCTCAGATACCGAGCGACCAGCAAATGCTAGTGGTTGTATATGAACAGGTTGAATTTCAGATAGAGGTCGATCTTTCCAAACTTCATCAACTAAATTTGAGGATAACTGGATCAGTTTTTGTTGTTTTTTGGAGAAAGCATTTTCCCATTTTTGTGCCGTTTCCACAGATACACACCATGGATCCACCCCAATTGAAGCATTATCTGGCAAATTCTAATGACAGAATGATTGTTTCAGTATATATTAATATTCAAGTTGGTAACAAAAGTCAGATGGTCATGCCCAAGGCAGAAATCTAGGAATGTACATAATAAGTGTTTTAATATACCAGAAATACACAAAACATGATAATGAAAGTAGCATTTTCAAATTTATCGCTCATGGCCATCTTGGATAGATCTCATACAAGTACATTTGAAAATAAAATAAAAAAAAAAAGCATTGTTATAAAATACAAGTGAATACAAAGCATTTGATTACGGTATACTGATAAACATCATCATAGTCGCTACCTACACCTTATTCCAACTAGGTTGGTTTTTTCAAGAAGAAGAAGAAAAAAAGAAGATACATTAATCTATAAGTCTCTTCTGTATAAAGTCAAAACATTCTATTTAGCGGTATAATCATTTAGGAACAAAGAAAAGGAGATTTCTCTAAGTATTAAACCAAGATGCAACATCTTAAAAAACATATAGAAACCTTTCTTAAATCATATATGAATATATATCAAGACAATTTCATAAGAATAATAATCTCATGAAAGAGATTCTTTCCTCATGTCATCTTCTGCAAGTCTTCGTTCTCTTAAACACCTGGTAGTGGAATTAAGAACACTACCTCTAATAAATTCCCTCATGGCCAGTCTCATATTTGTAAACTTGAAATGCAAGATACATGTAAAAAATGGCAAAATTTTGCTGGCCGGATACCCTTCTTGACGCCATCCTCCACCTTTATCCTGGCTTGGGACAGACAATGAAAGATATCCAGCAAATTTACCACGAGCATTGTCTAAATGTTCGGGTGTCCATCCCAGCCTGGAATAAAGGTTGAAGGAGAAGGAAGAAGAAGAAATGCAAGAGTCCTAAATTTTATAAATAATACAGAATGAAAAAATTGGCATACTTCAGCTGTCCATATCTCTACCATTGGATCTTCCCCAATTCTCATAAGTTTCCAGTGCTCACTAAGCTGTTGACTAGCTTGCAAAAAATATCGACCATCAGTCCAAAGACGTGCATCATCCAATGTTATTACCGCCAAACCTGCACCAGTGAGTAATGTCTGAAATAGCTTGAAAAAAGAAATTTTATGCAATGGAATATCTAGAATCACACCAAGACACAACTACCTTTCATTTTTGGACAAAAAGTTAAATAAAGAAGGTCACATAATAACCAACACAATTCCCTGAACATCTGAAGGTGGGGGAAGTCAACTATTGAAATAGGATGTATCAAAATCAATAAGGTCGACTTCTGATACTCATGTCAATATAATAAAAAAAACGTCAGAGATTGTATCTTACAATTTGTGCTACAATATCACAACCGCATCACATGCAAAACAAAGAAATCTGATCAAAGGAGGATTAAAGCGTCGCACACAAAAACGATATAATGTCTCATGGTTTATTGTACGCATGCATAGAAAAGTACTAACATTTCCATTCAATCTTCTCCAATTGATGAATAAGAAATGTTCTTGGCCACACAACAATTCTGCCAGTATTCAAAGCGCCAAAAGATACAGCTTTTATCAAGTACGAAGGGAAAAAATAAATAAAAAATAAAAAAAACTGTTACCAGCGCTCCCAGTGAAGCCCGATACAAATTCCCGTCTCTTGTCGCGCGGAGAGACGTACTCGCTCTGCAAAAAAAAGCCAAACCAGTTAAACTCATCCCGCATTAGAAACCTACAAAATGGCATTGATCAAGGGAACGGGGACAGATCAGAGTCACGAACAACAATAACGTGAGAAGGAATGAACACAACAACATCAACAACAAAAAAACGAGGAATTGAGAGAGGGCGGGGAGGAAGAGAACCTGGTGGTAGTCTTCGGAGGGAACGACGAGGGCGTCGAGGGGTGGCGAGTGTACGGCCATGAGCGACCTCAGAGCTTGAAGGATGTCTCCCATCTTTTCGCCTCCTCTCCTCTCCTCTCTGCAAAGCTGAAGGACCCAAGAAATCAATCACAGCCGACCTTTTTCAACGGAGGCATCATACGGTGGGATCCACTCTTTTTAATTTATATATATATATATATATATATTATTTATTTATTTATTTATATATTTTTTATTTATTTATATATATTTACAAGGTGGCCGATTTTATGAAACTATAATATTAAAATTAAGCAAGTAGACTTTTTTAACAGTTTTAAATACAAATATAACATCGTACCGTACAATTGATCTTTGAATCCCCTGCGATTTGAATTTTTATATTATTTTAATTATTACATATTTTATTAATATAAGATTTTCACAAAATTTAATTTTTAATGAAAAACTAATATTTTTATATTTATAAAATATCTTATTTATAATTTTGACATATGGTTTAAAATTTAGTATGGTCGTGAGTAAGGTATTTAAAAGTACGATGATGCATGCTAAATTCGGTTTAATATTTTACAACTAGTTTCTATGTGGAAAATAGAGGTGGGGATGAAAATTATTAAATATATAATTTGTAACAATTCCAAATAATAATAAAAACGAAATGACGTGGAGTTAGTAAAATAGTTATTTGTGGTAATTAAAATCCTATACATTTCCTTAATGATCAGGACTGAGGAGACAACAAAACAATTAGTGGATGACTTTCCAAGCAAGTATTGGTCAAATTTTGTTTGAAGGAGACAAAAGAGTCTCTTCCATTAGAGCATATTTCAATAGCTAGATGTTGAAATAAAAAAGTTTCAACATCTCTCTTTCCCAAACCCAGCTTCTTGGCAAGTACATACAAGGGATTGAAATAATTAGTGGACGAACATAAGTACTGTCTATATTATTTTACTGAAGAGTGAATCATAAACATCTAGAGATGTTAAGCATAAAAACATCAATTTTAGTGTATAAACATAATGTTGAGATAAATTAATTCTAATCAAATATTTATATTTGTGAAAAAAAGAAATTATATTGACAATCACATTAATTAATGCGTGTCTTCATTTAGATCAATTGTATCATGTTTGACAGTATATCAAATTTACATGAACTTCAAGTCATCCAATGCTAAAAAAATTATAAAAGCAATTAACATGTAATTGGAATTTTTACCACGCCAAGTACTTCAAAATAGAGCAAAACTTAAATTCAATAATATACAAATTATTAGAATTAACCAAATATCTAGATCCACATTTCAACACATAATTGATGAGAAAACACATAACAAACCTAAAAAGAAATACTTTCTAATATGGACAAAACTAAATTTATGTGGAAGCTTTAAATTTGGAGAGAAAAATAGAGGGCAAATGACCGAATTAAATTCATTATATCACAACTTGATACATAAAATATTTGTAGGAAAATAATTCTTCAATACCAATTTATTATAAATTTTACAAATTTAAAATAAAGTCAAGAGAGATAACAATGGAAGAATATTACATAGTAAGAACTTAGGCAACTTTATCATTAACGATTGCAAACGAATTTCAACAAACCATTCAATTTTCTTCAAAACAAATTTAAAAAATCTTGATTTTTGTCCAAAATAGAATTGTAATTTCATGTATTTACGAAGGAGAAACAGCCCAACAAAAAATAGGAAGGAGACTCTTTTTGTGGATTAATTTTTATGTGTTGCAGCATGATCAATTTATAAGAACAAAATCTGAGCCTTATTTTTCAAAAATTAAAAAACTCTAATTATTATGTCTCAAGTGAAAAAAAAAATGGAAAGCCATTATGAAACATGATAAATAAATGCAAGGGCAGGTGATAATCCAATGATGAATCACATAAGAGAAAGGCATAAAAATAAAGGGTTATAGATAAACAAGTCACCATATTAATTTGGCGGCGAAGAAAGCTAGGTTGGTTTACAACATGGATGCACAAATCGGATCGGTATGCTGTTGATCCGATTTAGGGGCCGAACCGGTCGGCCCCAAATCAGGCTTGGAATCGGGCGATTTACCCCCAAATTACTAAAATATCATTAATTTTATATTAAATAAATTATTTGTGCATTGGTAAAATTGGAATTAAAATTGGATAATGACTAAAATACCCTTAGTTTTATATTAAATAAATTATTTATGTATGGTAAAATGAGAATTAAAACTTAGCAATGATCAAAATGCCCCCTTATCCTCTCTCTGCCCGTTCTCTCCGGCGGGGCGGGGCAGAGCTGCC
>JAVDBV010006995.1:0-10717 GCA_032619315.1 Piper longum
AGCAAGGAGGAAACCCTTGCTGTTGCTGAATTGAAGAAGGAGGAGGAAGACCTTGCTGTTGCTGGATTGAAGACAATGTTGCTGTTGCTGTGGCATCTCATCATATGCCGCCTATATTTATTTTGTTGAAAGAAGGTAGAAGCCCTATTTAACTCCATCACGCTGTCTCTTTGTGCGGCAAGGGCGCCTCGGTCCCACCGAACCCTTCCAACCCGACGCGGAGACATTTTAACCCGCACCAGCGGACGAACCAGCGCCGGAACAATTTGCCAACACATCCAGGATTGCATGAGGACAGCCTTCACAAGGCTCATTACTTGAGATTTAAGGTGCATCCGATCTCAATGAAGATGTATCATGACTTGTGCCGATCTTAATGGTGTCCGAGGCTAAAGAAAGATGTCCTTGACACCATATCAAAATGTCTTGTCTATCAGCATGTCAAGATTGAACACTAAAGGCCAAGTGGTTTATAACAGTCCTTAGGTCAGTATCAGGATGACACTTTTCAAGGCTTTGTATGGTAGGCCATCCTAATCATCAACATGCTGGCTAGAGGTGGTGAGTTATTGATAGTAGGCCCCGAGTTGCTTCATGACTCTATTAGGATGGTTGAGTTGATACAATAGAGGCTATCAACAACTTATGATGGACATAGAGCATACGCAGACCAATGGCGTAGGGACATCAACTTTGCCCTCAAGGAGTCTTCCTGAAAAATCTTCCCAACCAAAGGACGCGTGCGATTTGGGAGGTAGGGCAAGTTGAGTCCAAGGTATATTGACCAGTTCATGGTGCTCAAACAAGTTAGTAAGGTGACGTATGAGCTTGCACTTCCACCTAGTCTGTCAGCTATGCATTTGATGTTTCATGTCTCCATGCTAAAAAAGTACGTGCTAGATAGATCACATCAACTGCAGCATGATGTACTCAACCCGACCTCTCCTATGAAGAGGAGGCTACTCAAATTCTCAACCAATCTATAAAGATGCTTCATAGGAGGAAAGTGCCTCTAGTGAAGTTGTTTTGGTCATGACATGGTGTAGAGGAGGCCATGTGGGTGCATGAGGATGAGATGTGGTGACGCTTTCCCAGACTCTTCCCTACAGAGGATGGAGATTCAAGGTATTAGCACACTCATGTTTGCTCTTTTGGTTGTGTGCTATTGTATATAGCGGTTGTGACAACTTACGGCATGTGTGCCCCCTTGGCAAATCTTGGGACTGAATTTTCTTAAGTGGGGGAGGTTGTAAATCCAAGAAATTTGCCCAATGGTTTTGAGTTGGTTCAGTCTTGACTCGGATCGGGTTGTTGGGTTTGGCTCTTCTTGTTGAGGGTTTTTTATGTTTGGTATGCGGCCTAGCCTCCTTCTATGGTCGGCACCCCGTTTGGACGATACGTGCCAAGCATTTTTATTTTTGGTTCGGCCGAGTTGAGTCTACTTAGATTTTAGGATCGTGTCCATCATGAGTTTAGCTTGCTTGTCATGTTTTTGGATAACTTTTCAATCAATTCTAGCCCCTGCGGGACCCACAATGGGATTTTCAAGGTCACCAGACTGCCTTAGGATGCAAACCCTAAAATGCATGCCACTTGCATGCCTTTGTGCTAGCAGTTTTGCAGGTTTTCAGATTAAGTATGGGTGAATAGGCACTAACCCAGTACCCTTGTGCCCAAATTTAAATCATTCTCTCCCTTTTGCCCTGGATGCAAAGGCACTGAGCCCAGCTTTGCATGCGGTTCGGTTCATGCAAATCTGACCAGCGTGGTTGGCCTGTTGGCTGGCCATGGTCCGGCTTGGCAGAGGCTAGTTCAAAGGCGCCCCCCAAGTGGCTAGTGCAAATGTGCCCCCCAAGTGCTCTTGCATTAGAGCTATTTTCTGCTTATAAATAAAGCCTCATTTCCAAGTTTTTCACCCTTTGACTCTCGTTGCTCCAAACTTCCCTTCCTCCCTTGCCTTCCCTCTTCCTCCCCAACAATTCCCAGCCTCTCCTAGGACCCTCCAAGCCTAGCCTATGACCCTAGGGTTGTAGGTCACCTTATTGCCTCTATCGCTTGTTGTTGTGCATGTTTGATGTCTGTGTTTCCATGGTGATATTTGTCTTGAATTTTCGACATGTAGATCTACTTGTTATGAGTAGAAAGATGTTATAATCATGGCATTTTCATGTTAATAAAAATAATTATGAGTTTTACAAGATATGTATCCTAGATATGCATTGTTTCAGTAGAAAATTCACATCTCATGTTGTAGGCCATATGTTTTGCATAATCTTGGACTTTCTATGTTCATAAGAGGTAGATCTAGAAGTTTTATTAAGTCTTTTTTTCTGATATGGCCTGTATGAGCATGCATAGGTGCCAAAATTGGAGAAAAGTGGCGGCTTTATTGTTTCTAGTAGCCTACATGCCAATGTCCCCAATTTTTACACCATGTTTTAGGTTGTATTTTAATGCTATCTTTTGCATGTTTTTGGTTTATGAAATTAGCTATTTCATATCATTAAGAGCATGAACAAAACCCCTAATTATGTTGTGTGTTTGTTGTGTTGATGATGTGAGATCCCATTCTCTACAATTGTGCTCCTTAGGGAGCTTACTAAAAGATGTTAATAAAATTTGTAAAAACCATATATATGGACTCACTAAGTGTATAATGAAAACATATAAATTTTTGGATTAAGTAAAAATTATTAAATGTCTAGTTAATTCAATTTTCTAGAGTGTGTAGGAACACAGGGTGAAACCCTAATTCTCTTAATCCGGATATAAAATCCAAACGCCTAGTTGTTTAGTAGTGAAATTTCACCCAGCCCTTATGTATTGTCCAAGAAACATCACCCTAAAACTAAGGAGCCAATGGCTCAGTAGATTTTTTGGTACAAATTTCCCAATCCAAGTAGGTCCAGCTAGCTCTAGAAATACCCTAGCCAATACCATCCCAAGTCTACTCAAGCCCAATTTGATCGAGTTTGGACCTAAACTTCTGTAGAATTCAAGCCCACAATGTTGGCTAACTTTTCCCTTTTATCCAAACCCATTTGGAGTCTCCAAACCTGTGAATGAGCTTTAAGACAATTATTGCGCAGTCGAGAAACACTGTTCCCAACACCTTAGCCTAATCTATGTGGGCCAAGTTTTCCATGTGGACCCCATTAGCCACCACTTGGTAAATTTTATGCCTAGCCCTTTGAATGTCAAAGCCCATCATTTTGAATTTTAGCCATGCGAATATCATTTGGACTATTCAAAAACCCTATGTGTGGGATTTTTCCACTAAGTGTCATTGCAGCCGTAAACCTTAATGAAGGTTACCTACTAAGGTTTAATCTTTCATTAAGTGACATAATTAAGTTAATAAAGTTCTTTAGTATTATGCATCTCTTTAGGCATTGCCTCATTTTGTTGCTAATGTTATCTGCTAATTATTCGAGTTTGATCTTCATTTTAGGTAAGCTTGCCAACCTAGGATGCAGTTCTCCACTCATCCAGGTTTGTAGGACTCTCATACTTCATCTCTACTCCACTCCTTCAGAGTTAAATTTTAATCGAGTTTTAAATGTAGGTTGACATTGGTGGTATTTTATCTAATCCCTCCGATGTCACGCCACTTAGCCGAGTTTTTTGTAGTCAGTAAAACTTGAAGGCTAAGATCGCTTGATAGTTTTTGAAAACTTAACTCCAAAAATCTTATTACATAAGTCCCTACCCAAGCCTAATATATCTAAGTGTACGAGGGTTTTGGTTTTATATACATGAAAGCAATGCACAAGTAGTATGAATTACACTAGTACTCCTTAAAACTCTAAAGTAATGCAATGTAAGACGGTACTATATAACTCAACGTATTTACAAAATTTATCACTAATTTAACAACTATTCCAAAGCCATCTAAGTACCATGATGGGTGTTATATAGAGGTATGTTTACAAGTGTAAGTTGTCAGGTTTGACTTGTTTTATATGAACTCATCCCCTCTTATAGCCTTATGAGGCTTTTTTGAAGTGTTTTCAGTTTCCCGTTGGTAAAGGAATATTCATTTGCCAGTCTTAAAATATCATAGTTATTTCAGGCTGATAATTAATTTTTTTTGTTACTGACATTTTTCCCTATATAAATGTATATAGATGAGGTCTCATGGCATTGGCCTACTTAGGCACCCAAATTTGCAGCTCATGGTGTTGGCAGCAGGGGTCCTGTATTATTATTATGCTATTTGCATTTCTTTTGATGGATTGTATTATTTTGTGGGCGTATGCCCTAAATTTATTCCCATGAACCATGTCTGATGTTGGATAGGGTTATGTGATGGTGATTTGCGCTCGTATATTTTCTTTAATTTGATATTATTTTATTATTATGCAAAATATAAATTTTAGGGTAAAGGCTAATAATCATTTATAGGGTATGTAAGCCTTATAGTCTTAGAATATGACAAGGGGCACTTAAGGTACACGAAACATATTTAGTTGCAGTTATGTACGTGTATTAGAGGAACATGGGTTAAAGGAACTTACGGTTCTTGCCATGTGAAGAGCCCACATGAACATTGGGTATTATGGTATGATGCCCTAGCACACGATGATGCCTTTGTGATTTAAATTATAATTATAAGATATGTGGAATAGGTAACTAAGACTCAGTTCTTTTACTTAACTAAATCATTGAAACTAAGTATAACAACGAGATCATGTATTCGCATCTTTTAAAACTCAACCTTTTAATTGTATTAGGGGTTACCTTTATGTAGTTCGGAGCAATCATTACATATGAAAATCACCTTATAGTTGTTGGGGAGATGCCGCCTCTCTTGTATTTTTGAGTACTCGTTTAGGAACTATAAATAAAGTTAAGACATTTTCTATGTATTATGAATTAGCATGTATTATATGAAATTTAGTAAGTTGTCCATTTTAAGCCTCATTGAAAGTTGAGATCCACATCTATAAATTTTGTACACAATAGTCTAACAAATAACATTCTCAATTGTAATATTATAATTTGGTTCATCTTTAAACAAAATTGGGGTGTTACGCCTACCCACGTCCAACCCAACACAATGACTTAAACCACGTACCCAAAAGTCGATCTCAAGGGTATATTTATCATCCAAATTATATTTCCCGCCCACACAATATAATAAATTCATCCCTCCCACATTAAATAGTAAATTCAGGTTCCTCCCATAGGTTATTGTCTTGTGGATTTATGTAAAAAAGCAAATTCCATTCGTATATGAAATCCATGGGCTGACATGCATTGTTGTGAGACAGTTTTAAATATCATCCCGTTGATTTAAAGGTGATATATAATATATTTTGTTCAACATGAACAAATCCAGTTCAACAATATTAAAAAATTATAAATAATTTTTTATCAAATATTTAAAATATACTTTATTGTTAATATTTTATTATGTTTTGTTAAAATATTGTGATTTTTAACAAAATGTTTGATTTTATAAAAATTTCAGATTAAAAAAACTAGTAGGGGTTAAAATAGCAAGTAGGGTTTAACCAAACTAGATTTGGGGGCGGTACATGATATCTGAGGTACAATTGGGGATACAATAGGCATTTGAAACTATAATATGGTTATATGGAAGAACTTCAGAGTTTTTGTACAATTTTTCCCATATTTCATTGCCTAAACCGGATCATTAAGACAATTAGGTCGATCGAAACCTTTGTGGGTGGTTTCACCATTAGCAAAAATTCTATACACTCCCACGACTCATAGTAAATACGTCTCTCTTCTCTAAAATCTATAAGAAATATAAACTTTTTTAATGGACCGACAAATACAAACATTTTAAGGACCAAAGTTAGGGGAAAAAAATGAGGGCAATCGCATGTTTCTCATAAAAAATTTACACGGGCTGCGAGGCAAAAGACGTGATGAGGTCTTTACAAGTAATGGTTACTTTAATATATTATTTACATCTTAATGGCATTTTGCATATTATTTAAATTAAAAAGTACTTTTTTGTATGAAAATATCCTAATTACACTTGGATTTAGGGGTGCAGCTTCTAGGGGTGGCCTTGCCGATGGCTGGGCCTGTCCCTGAAGCAGTGAAGCTTGCTCGACACTTTTTTATATTCAAGTTTAATTTTTATATCATTTTTTAAACTTAAACACACACCATGAGTTGTGAAGACATTATACTACAAAATATACTCAAAATGTGAAAAATAGGAAAGCCATCTTTAAACCGTGAATAGTATATTAAATTACCCTTTAATTATAAATTTTAATTGATTGATGGTAATAAAACTCAAAAAAATTTGAACTTTACATCCTCGAATTGTGCATCTCGCCGCTATAAAAAGGCATAGAAACCCGTGGAATTCTTGTTTGCCATTTTCACTTTCAAATTCAGCTTCTCTATTCCGCCAATAAAACGGGCGTTGTAATAACTAACAATACAAAGTCTATCGAGATATCAGTCAGTATCTGTACAACAATAGACCACTTTTTGGTACACAACCCACTAGATCTCCCCTTGTAAAACTAGCAGTGAATCACAAGAAATGATCATGTACCAAGGCACCTTCATCAAGCGTTTCTGCTGCACAGACTCCCTCGGCAATTCTACATGCCATGACGGCTTTACTAACCAATAGATCGGCATTTAAAGCTAGCTTCTGAGCCCTGGTGCGCTTCAAAACAGCACAGCGAAATACCGTTGTTGCTGCTGCTTGAGCTTCTTGCACTCTTTGACAATCCTCTTTGGAACCAGCTGCGGCCAACCTACGCCTTAACTCTGTGCCAATCTCTGTTTCATGCGAGCCATGAACAATATGAGTGCCAAAGCAGAGAAATACTTATCAGAAAAACCATGGTGATGCCCTAAAAACGCAAACTAGTTCTAAAATGAATTTTTGACTTATACACACATCTTTTAATTAGATATTTTCTTTTGAAGTGTTAGATATGCTTTGAATAAATTAAAATACTAGTTTTTATAATTGACCACATGTAGGCCAAAATTTTTTATATATAAATAAAACCAAATGTCATGCGTAACTAAGCAGTGCATCACTCATCTTCAAATATGACAGCATTCTACAAGCAAATCCTTTTATACTTTCAAGATAAGATAAACCCCTTGAAAAATTATTAAGACACCAAAATGTCCAAGCTAAACAATGAGCCCGGGAAGATTTAAGATTTAGCTTATTAGGTGGGCAACATTTCAACATACTAGTATAATAAACAAGCAAACCTTGTGGTGAAGTTTCTCTCCTGATCCTTCCTCTTTGACTTGCCTGCCGCTTAAAAGACCTCTTTTTTCGATAAACCTTCTTATACTCAAATTGCGCTTTCCTTGGAGGAGGTGCCTATAAATTATTACATAAGCATCATGACGTTGAAAAGAGAAGTGCATATTACAATCAAAACTATATTGCACAATATTTAAAGGAATAAAGAAATCCTAAAGCAACAATCATGCAGCATACAATTCAAATTCAAAATCAAATATCAAAAATTTTTAAATAAATGTGATAAACTGGAGAACCATATTGTTTGAAATTATGCAACATCTATTACAGCCCTAGCTCCCAAAAACAAGAAGGTAATAAATTTCCTACCATCACTTCGAAACAAATGTAAGCTAGGATATATCCCCTCAAACATGAGTAAAGCACTTCCAACAGAACAGCTGGTTATGAAGCAGTGCCTTTATAAGTCTATTCTGTTATTTAAAAAAGACTCCCAGATACTGGATGATATCTGTTTCTTATAAAAAAAGACTCCCAGAAAATGATTAAACATAGCCATATAAAAATGATACATTTGTCCAAAGGAAAAAAAATAATCATTTCTAAATTTCATGGACCATTTAAGTGCAACTATCAAAAGTGTCATATCCAACTATCAATAAAAATAATTAAATAAAGGACCTTACCATACACATTACAGTGTCTTTGGAATCTTTTTAGAAACATATATCGAAATTTGAAAAGAAACACTAAAATAATTTTCTCTATGTTCATTAAAATCCAAAAGAAAAGTAGTAAAATAGAAATGAAAAAATTCACCTGAAAATATTGAACAAGAGGAGAGCTTTTCTTTTTTCTCTTCACTTGCCAATATCTATATATCGAGGATACCACCTCAGAACTTCCCAGATGGATACAAAGATTCACTGCCGTATTTTCATCTGACACATCATCCGGATGAGCATACGCTGCTCTTTCAAACAAGTAAACAAGTCTTTCAAAGTTGTCTTTGGACATAATTGAGGCACTTTCCTTCTCGTTTGCAACAGACTCAGTATTTAGCCTGTAAAGTAATCCCTCATCTTCCGAATCCATGTCATAGAAAGTAGTTTCACCATTTAAAGCTCTTTGAACTTCATCATTCATACCAGTAATATACTCTTCTGGTCGAACAAAAGGAATGAATTCCTCATCCTCATAATGAATAACCTCACGTACTACCGGTACGGGTATAGACCTTTCAGGAGTCACATTGGAATTCCTTTCACAGCACAGTCTATGAAGCTCCTGGAAAATAATCCAATCATTCCTCTTGCAGAATTCCAATTTCCAATCACTTTGCCCCATCCATATAACGGCATGAGTAACACGGTTGGATGTGACTGAGGCAAATAGCCTCAACTCCAGGGCCTTGTAAAGGTATCTCGTGGCTCCATCTCTCTTGACAGCTAGACACCAATCACCGGATTCTGATTCCTCCAGTATAACTTTAGCACCCCGTTCTCTCCAACACCTGTCAGACTCCATAACCAGAACGTTTGCATTGCAATGTACAGTATCTAACTGCTTACTGAGTTCTATTGTAAACGGATGTATTTCCTTGACATTGTCGACTGAATTGAGTCTTGGAGATCTCCTCTGAATTGATGAAGGAGAATAATTAATCCCGCCACAAGAATTAGAAGCTTCATTCAACCTGTCGTGAGGAGGCTCTATGGGCACTTTTGATAGTGATGGTAGTTTTGCCAATCTGTCAAAATTCGTAACAGAAGCAACACTCTTACGACTGGTCAGCTTGTACTTCCGAACACCAGCATATGTAACTGAACTCTTCCTTCTCTTATGTCTTCTAGACCCAACACTAACTGGTGGCCTTTCGCCTAACCCAGTATTGCCCATAGTAGTTCTGGAAATAACAGCCCCTACACTCCTCTTAGCACTAGGACTATCGGTACTCAAGTCCACATAAATACAAGGATCACACTCATCATCAATCTCAATCACCTCCGGTAGAATACGTTCTAATCTATGGGAGAAGCATACCAAACGAAGTCGCATTTCCAAGTGCAACCTCGTAAAATACATGGGCAGAGAAGAAAAGCTGAATGAAATCAAAGGAATGAACTGGTGCACCCCAAATATATTACACCTTCTAGCTTCGTCAAAATGTCCAGACGCAGAATGCTGTACCATTGACCACCATAGGTTCATCACTATAAATAAACATATACAAATAATCATAAAGAACAAAAAAAAAACTGAATTCTTCAAAAATTAAGACTACTTACATCGAGCATAACAGAGCTTGCAACAAAAACAATGCCATTTCTGGCAAACGCTTCATATATCGATTCGGAGAGCAGGAAGGCGACGAACCCAGACGCCCTAAATCCTGAATTCGCAACCATCCATCGCAAAACGGAAACCAAGAAATTCGCAAAGTGCGACAGACTTAACCAAGAACACCTCACGAACACCGAAACCAAAGCTCTCTGACTAACAGCAAGCCTGGTGCTATGCCTTCTCCTCGTCCGCCGGAATTGGACACCATACATCACATCCTTCTCCTTCCGCTTCCTCTTACTCCTCCGACTGTACACAAACCCGAACATCTTGTCCCGGCCCCCGACCCTCTCCGGCAAAGGCGCCGACGGGTGCGGCGACTCGTCAGCCGAGTCGCTCACATCGTGGCCGCCGGAGCGATCACAGGAAACGGTACAGTCGTCGGCCTTTGAAGGGTTCTTGAGCGCGCCGCCGCCCTTCAACGGCCGGCGATCGACCGCCTCCACCCCAGCGCCGCCACGGCCGCCGAACAGCTTCATCCAGACGCCGTCGTCGGCGAGGCGCTTGCCGGAGCGGAGCACCCGCACGGCCTCCGCATCCGGCGGCCGCGGTGGCTTGACGGGCTTGGTGGGCGCGAAGACGCGGGTGCTCCGGCGGGTGCCCACCGACGGCATCTTCGCCAGCAGGTCGCCGACGGAGAGGAGCCCGACGCCGGTGGCCGCAATCTTCAAAGTTCAAACCTGCCCAACAGACTTCGCCACTTGCGCCGCGCCTGCCCAACTATTTCAGAAATCGCCAATCCTAATCCCTACAGAAAAATTCTCCGAAAATTCTGGACTACAGAAGTTCGTCCGCATCATATCCATGTGAAAGGCAAGAACAGCCGTTGACCCAAAAAAAATATAAAAAAAAGATCAAATCCTTCCACGGATAAGGGTAAAAAGATTACACCTTTTACAAAAAGGATATCAAGATCGATCGACTAGTGGAGAAATCTGGGGATGATTCGAGAGTCCGGTATGGCAGGATAGGTGGCGGCGGGGAGGGTGAGCTAGGGTTCTAGGGGAAGAAGACGATAAGGAAGGAGGTGTGGGGAAGAGTAAAGGTGACATTCAGGGACCGTCGGATGAAATAAAATGGACGGATGAGATTAAAGGGGACATTTTTTTAGGAAAAGGGGATGATATTTTTGTGATAGAAATGGTGCCG
>JAVDBV010006998.1:0-10139 GCA_032619315.1 Piper longum
TCTCAACACCAGAGGGTTGAAACCCTAACCGACCATAGCTCTGATACCAAGATAAAACCCTCAATTTAATTCTATTGATTTTATATGTTCATATACAGAGAGAAGACTTGCTTAACAAGTCAAGTTCAAAGTATTCACCACTCGACAAAATGCCTATTAGTTATACTGCTATTCACATACTAACTAAGACTAAACACACACCGATAAATACAACCAAAACTGCCTCAACCTAATAAATTGTTTGTACCCAGTAAACTAACCAGTTCTCTAGAGCTTATAGCTAGGAATGGCTAACGACATCGAATTTTTACTTCAATAACAAAAACAGCGATTGTGAGTTGCAGATGCTGTGAAATTTCTCAACTTATCTTTGGGAAAAAAGGCTCAACTGGACATATTTTACATGCAAGATAGCTTAAATAGCAGTTCACGAAAAAAGGAAAAAAAAACTAAAAAACCAGTCATATATATTGTTTTAGAATAACGCAGTCACAGATATTTGAAAACACTGGCGAAATACTCGTGTTCTTTGCGACCGTTGATACATAGTGACATGCGATTCCAACACCTGCGACAAGAAAAAACAAAGCCTCACTTCCGTTAAGTTAGTTGAAACTATTGGGAAATAGACACCGGAAACAACCCAGAAATAATTTCATCTCAAGATGAAATAAAAACAAATATAAGATGGATAGGAAACACCAAGAAAAAAATGAATGAAACAACTTTGATTAAAAAATAACTCTTCTAATCCCAAATCAAACTAATAACAAGATCTGAAAATACAATTCTTGAGAATACAAATATATGAGAAATTTAAAAAACTAACACACACCTCAATTGTAAATTAGATCAACCTCACACCCTAGATGACAACTCTACTTCAATTTAAGATGATGAATACTTCTCCAAACTCTCATTTTATAAGTTAAGTGTGCTCAAAAGATCTCAATAAGATCTATTATATCAGAATTCTCTTTTATATAGAAAAATATAAGTAAAATTCTAAAGGCCAACTCATTAAACTTCTATAGCAAATGACGAAATCACACTTCAGTATACCAAATCCCAACCTTTAGTGTGATAACCAAAAAAAACTAAAAACTGGCCATTTCATTCCATTGACTGATGAATCAATAGTACTAACTACAGTGATGGATCATGGTTGTCTGGAAAAAAACAGATGACAATTCAGGACAGTTGAAATCGAAACTCTTATGCAATCAGCCAACCATTAAACTAATTCAAAACGAAAAAAAAAAGGAACGATGATTGAAAACGGACAGTCCTTCCGGACATGCTAATTACGATGCCGGCACTGAAAAACGCACGCAATAGCCATAATTATCCGGCGGGAGAGGGCCAACAGACATATCATGCACCAAAAGTACAAAATTCCAATATTATTCATAACTAAAGACATTTTTTTCATGAAAAAAACTAGCACATCATGCACAATCCGGTTATCATCAAATTCGGACAAAGAAAAAAAAAACTTTGGTAAAAAAAGAGGAGAAGAAGAAAGAAGTACATGATGAATGTAACAACTTCAAATCCATCCATACATTAGATGAGATATGAGAGAGAGTAAAAAGTAACCAGGAATTGCACCATCAAATAAAAGCATAACGAAAAGAGAAAGCTGCTAGCTGTTGGTCCGTCAACAATGATATATATTTTCTTTGGTCGAGGAAGGAAGACAAGTATAGTGAGGAAATGGTTAAAAACCAACAGGATGATGATGATGGACCATGTCCAAGTAATGCTGATCGGATTCCTGCCTCTGAAGCCGAAGCCTCTCATTGAAAGACCGGATGAAGGCCTCCACCCGAGTGTTGAGCTCCTCTTGGCTCATCGACGGCTCCCTCCTCGGCCCCGACCACGTTCCAACACCTCGCGGCCGAGTACTCATGTTGAATGTGTCCCAGCTCTTCAAGTACTCCGGCCCGACCTGATCAAGCCTCGACCTCGCCGGCGCTGTCCATGTCCCACTCTTCTTCAGCTGCGGCTGCGGCATCCTTGCCGTTATCGCCTTCCATGTCGCCTCCATATCCCCCGACCCCGTACTGCGGTCGGTACTGTTGTTGTTAACCTTGTTCATCACCATCATCATCTCCTCATGATCTTCTGCCTCCCGCCCCTGCGCCTGATTAATATCGTATTGCTCCGGGTAATCACTAGGCGTTTGCTTAATGTGGACAAGCTGGACCTGATCCGCACTAGTCCTGCTCATTTCTGTCGGTGGTGCAGCAGCTGTTTCCTGATGATCCAAAGACGACATTAATTTTGGAACTTGCCGATCCCACGACTCCCGGCTGTCGTCGCCGGAGTTGGCCACGCCGAGCCACGTCTCCGAGGACGTGGGCGGCGCCACTTGATTTTGTGAAAGAGGAGCAGGGCCATAATTATATGGTTCTCTATCAGCGCCCTCTTCTTCTTCTGTAATCACATTCTCACCAGCCTTTTGAATATCTTCTGCGGACTTCTTCTGAAATGCTGGATTGGCTTCATAGTTCGATCCGGTTTCTGGTGTGTTGACGTCGTGGTGGTGGTTGAAGATGGAGGCGGCGGCAACCGCGAGAATGATGAAGTTGACGACAATGTAGAGCCAGAGCCCGGGGAGTGCCGAGCGGAGGAAGTTGAGGGAGTAAAGGACGGCGAGCCTGAGCAGGTGGAAGGTGGAGACGAGTCCAAAGCAGAAAAAGATGATCCTCATCATCCAGATTGTCGTCTGCAGTTTGGTATTGGCGCTGCTGCTATGGAGAACGTCGGCCATGGCTTTCTTCATGAAAAGTCAGAGAAAACCCAAAACACTGACCATATACTCACATATTTGTGTACTTGAAGTGGCCGCGGCTTGTGTAGAAAGGATGCTGCTACGCTGATCGTGAAGTTAGTCTCAAATTTTGGAGCTAATGAAGTGAACGGTTGAAAAGAAAACAGTGCGTGTCCTAGAAGCTGGTCGGCATAAACAGAATCATCCACACACACTTTTTCTTGACAAAAACTGTAAAGACGACGGGGAAATCACTCTCAGGTATCTGAGAACATCGTAATTTATAAAAGCGCTCGGCTGGCATAATTCTGTGGAAGGAGGAGTAGTTACTCGGCCCGCGTCTGTATGTACGAGCGTGTGCTACTAAGTACTAATGAAAACAATATGAGGAAAGACGAAATTATAGTTCAGAAAATCCAATGGAACACTTACAAGGAAAGTGGTCAGAGGGGCAGTTAGAAGATAAACAGAGAAGCCGGTTATGTGCAGGGAAGTATTATGAAACACTGACTACGCATGATGGAGAGTTATGTATTTCAACTAAGCAAGGGAAGAGGACGGCCAACAGAGAGTGTGAAGAGGAAGCAGCAGGAATCGATTTTGAGTGGGGCTAGGAAAAGAAGGGAAGATATATCAGATTCTCTGTCAAGGGGAAAGGGATCAGAAGGAAGGAAGCCATTGTCAGAGAGACTTCAAGGTGTGCTTGGTGAGAGAGGGGCTGTACGCCTTTTATACACCCCAGTTCAGGGAGACTTGTTCTGTTTTTTGAAAAGAAAAAACCATATTGAACAAGGTGGTTCCTAGATAATACGTGTTTTTAATTGTAGAACAAGTTCTTTTTCCAAGTAACTTACAAACATGAAACTTCCGTGAATCAAAACAGAGACGACCAAAGATTGATTTTTATTTTTTATTTTCTCATTTAGTTGGTGAACTTCTACACTGAGTATGACACAACGTAAGTTCTCAAAGACGTGTGTCAACCAAGTAATTCAATGTGTGCAGCGTGGGAGGATGGATAAGCTTCCAAGAGGCAGAATTGCATGTTAATTAGGGATGAGCAGGATGCGCCGACTCGCCGTGTGTATACGCTCGCTTTCTGAGTGCATGGATCATCTTCCCTCTCAGAGAAGTTCTGAGGTAAGTTTGAATGTCCCCTCGTAGACGTTCAGTAGAACTCTTTTTCAGCGTACACATGTTCGGTAAAACTTCATAGGAAGTACCTTGGTATGAAAAAAAAGGTTCGACTTGCCTTTATTCCCCTGCTGCTTCTCTTCTATCACTCGGCAAAGCCTTCATTGTGATTAAAGTTACTAACTAGATTCATATATTCTGCTTGACTGATTGATTGTTTTTTTCAAGCTCAACTTAATTTTACAAAATACAAAATAAAAATAAAAATTACAATGGAACAGTTTATGTGGAATATGCTGGTCTGTTTCTTTGATCTATTGTGGCCTTGTGGGCCACAATAGAAACAGCTTCACAGCAAAACAAAAAAGAAAATAAATGAAGCAAATTTAAAGGGACCCAGCGACACTAAGAGGAAAAAAAATAACGTGAAAGATGGGTTAATTTAATAGAATTGGAGGAGCAAGTGGTTCAGGTGTAAGCTGGCATTGAGAATCAGTTCACTGGTCACTGCGTTTGGGCCAGGAATGCCTCTCTTCATTTTAGGTCATCAAATCCTACCTTGAGATACCATCCAGCGTGCTTCCCTTCAATTTACATAAAAACAGAAAATGGGTCCTTGGGAAGTTTTTAGCCAGAGAAGATTGGTCCCTGATTTTGATTGAAATCTTAAACTTTTCCAGCTTGAATAATAAGGAGAAGTGTGACGATTAATGCATGACGAACGGAATATGATCAGACTTTGATTTCCCATCTTGCGACTCTTTTGTAGTAATCCTTGTAAATTGGCGAGAGTACTCGGAACGTCTAGCTTAATTTATTATTTCTCCACAGCAAATTCCTGGTGGTTTCCAGTCCATCCTCAAGTGATAAACATAAAATGTGTCGATAAGGAGTTTCCCAACGATTAATCAATGAATAAACCCTTCCTTTTCAAGACCTACCCGATATCTAAATTTGTGTCGAAAGCGACGAGCTCGATTGCAGTGTAATTGGCAAGAGTGATCCGAATATGAAGATTAACGTAAACAACAATAATCAACTTATTCAGATCAATCATCTTGGTTTTTTTTATTATTATTGAAAAAAGTTTTGGTAACAAAACGACAAAATTAATATATTTATTTCAAGTGCAAAACTTAGAGCCTACTTTAGGGCCTAGATGGACCGAGGCATGATGATTGCATTATCATATTAAAATTTACTGCTGTGTATGTCTCTTTCATGATCAGTACAAACTTTAATCAATTGCCTCCTTTAATTAGTGCACTATCATTGCAATTATCAATTAATTTCTTGGAAAAACATTGCCTTCTTTCATTTATTTTTTACCTGAAAAAAAAAAGAAATTCTGAGATAGTAAATTAACTAGAGAAAGCTACCGTATAGCTACCACCGCTCCACCCTCCTCTTCTTTGTCTAGGAACACTAGTTGTGCCATATGGCGTCCGACATATATAATTATATATGCTTCTACACGAAGGCTAAGTAGTATTAACATTTACAAATCTTATCAGTGGAACATCACGACAAATGGAAAACGCTTTTATGCGCCATCCAGGACGTTTGCTTGTCACGCTTTGCTGTTGGGTGGGTTTAGGAGGGCCTTTCTCATCATTCACATCTACATATCCTTCGACCTCCGCATACACTTTTGCAGTATCTTGCCTCTTCCCAGGCAAGGCTGCTCGGTGCGCCGCCCAAAAGACAGATGTACTTAGTCAAACGGCGGGGAAATGTTTAAAATCTGAAGGGAGTGGTTGAAAATCCTTCGTCTTTACAATCCCATCGCTCTTGACTTTCCACCCTCACGCACACTCCGCCGGGAAACTGAAAGAAATGTAAAGGAAACGCCATTTCAAGTCCCTGTTGTTTTTCGTGCAAAAACGGGAAAGATAAGTTGAAGTAAATGATAAACATTATGTGTACTGCCTGTATAGTGTGGCGAGCGGAGAAGGCCCATCCCCCTATGTATAGTCTTAAGTCTTTACAGTTGTAATTTGTAAGCTGCCGAAATTGCTTGGATATAGTGTTGCCATGGAGTGGTTTTCCATTAATATGTATGTTAAAAATTATAGGGAAGGAACGCGGCAAGTAGTAAGCTTTTGGTGCTGGATCTGGTTTGTTTATTCTTTCCAAATTCAATTAATCAATTAAAAATAAATGAAGATGGAGCTAGGAGGATATACATGAAATGGTGCCGCCGGAATGTCCTTTCAAATGAGATGGGCGAGAAGGAATAGGATAAGGACTGGTTTGAAGCCTTGCATCCCAAGTAAGGAGAAGAATAGTAGTCATTGACCCTATGCGCGCAGATGCAATAATCAATGTCATTAGTCTTTCGAGCCAATGAATTCACCTAACATCATAAATAAAATCGGTTCTGCTTTGATCAAATGTATCTATTGCCAGTTTCCAGGACCCGCTCTTTGAAAGTGCATATTTATTATTTACTTGACAACAAACGAATATATTACGCGCACAGGTTCAACCGCGTGATTAAACTAACCCAAACCACAACTCAATCGGCCGTACGGACTATTGTTACCAATTGTTTGTTGTCGTCCACAAGGCTTAAACATTAGCACCGTTCATTCATGGCATAAATATTATGGTCACGGACAAGAATGCCTTTCTTCGATATACCTCGATCCATCATGCGCAGCAGCAGCCAGCAAGTCGTACGGTGCTCATTTCAGTATGGCAATAGTAAGTCTGTTAATATGTATGAACGTAGTCAGTTTAGTGCATTAATCGTTAATTTATACGTACGCCGTGTTTGTAAATACTTCCAACTCGGTGATGCAACTAGATTTCAGGACTAATAAATGGCTCATCGGCATTAGCTGAGGTGATACCTAAATATGGCTTGAGAGAGATATATAGTTTATATAATCAATAAGGATGAGCACTAGATCAGCATCTAAAAATACATCGGTAATAAGATCTATTTATTATCAAAATTTCAAAACTAACATTACAACTATTTAACGAGAGATGATTTCTTAAATGCTGATCGAGACTTACAACTAATTTGCTGTGAGACAACAGAATTATATTCATTTTTAATATCGATGACACGTCATGTGTCTCCCACACGCTATAAACACCATCAATCACGACTTTGATCCTCAGAAACTGCTGATAAATTCCAAAGGCTTAGCGAATGTTAAATGCAATTGTGCAATGGCTGCTTTTCCTAGAAAACCAGCAAAGTCGCATGCTATGGCTATTATATTATAAGCACTCTTAACAACTTTTTTTTTAAAAAAATAAAATAAAGGAAACTAACATTTGTACATAGCTTGACTTCATTTTTATTGAGATTCGCAGCCATTTAATTATTATGAATATATAGTTACGATGATTAGTGTTTCTTGAAATTTTTAATTAAAAGATGAAAGCCAAGGTAATCAGCTAGCAACTCTTCACAAATTACATAATAATGAGATAAAGAAGTGGCAAATGCGTTTTTCTCGTTACCAACTTCAGGGGGAGACAAAAAAAAAAAATTTTAAAACGAGAACTGTAATTAGGAAATATTTTATATAAAAGAGGCATCTAAAGGTTCTTAAACAAACATATATAAAAATTTTAGCACCCTGATTAAAAAACAGAGGAGGAATCTGATGAGCAATTAATTAGTTTTTAGGACATTAAGGGTGGACTATGTTTTAGTCGGGTCGTATAAATTAAAGAACTAAAAGTAGCTAGGGTTTTAATTAAACAGTACTGTCCACAATTAATTAATTTGTAATGTAGCATTAAGAAACAATTGAGGTATGGATAGGTGAGATAGGATAGCAGGTAACGTGTTGAGGCTGCGATGTAAGCCAGCCGGAGAAGCTGTGTTTGCAATTTAAATGACAAGAATTACACAACCAGAACTCGCATTACAATATCAGTCTCTCAACTACTATTCATCTACATTCATTGTTGTGTTGACTTGAAAAGTTGTGATTATAGATTTTCGCAGCTGGCTGGTTATAAAGGAACATGAAGGCTACTTGAGAAGCTCACAATTAAAGAAGAAAAAAAAACAACTTCTCCTGCAAGAAAAAAACTCCCACAATTAGCAATCATTCCACATAAAACCTTGTTGATTGTAGGTAGCGGATATAATGTCAAATTCTTACAATCAAATATTGCCCAATCAGAGTTTTCATCAGCTGAAGTTGCTCGTCTGCGGTTAGAGTCTTTTATAAGGCCCATGCCATCCGGTGAATCCTTGAGTCCAGTTACAGCTGCAAGGCTTATATATAAGAAAGAATTCAAGAAAAATGGACAAAAACAATCATGTAATTAAACTAAAATTAACAACCTTCTAAAAAAATTAACGTAAACAAGGCAATACGAACTGACAGTCAAATGATGCCCAGTTTCCTTTAGAAGATGGTCTATGGGTTTTCTCTTTAGGAACATCCGTCACTCGCACATCTAGCAATATTGAATTAGACAGCTTCCTCTCAGCTTGTGAGTTCCAGGGAGGTTGTGTATGTTCGGTCACCGTATACTACGAACATGCAGTAAAAAAAAAGCAACAACTCCAAATCCGAAAAAATACATATGTTTGTTTAACTTGTAAAGTGTAAACTTTTTAGGATGCATATGAAGTTTCAAATCAATGGCTAGAAGAAACATTAAATTAACGACCTCTGCTATAATATTAATACCAGATCACTAGTGGTGAAAGGTTTATCTGATTTATAAGCCTGTTGCCTCTTCTGTGGATAGCTACTGATTATTGGGATGTCATTGCTAACACATCCTTCTTTTGAAATCCATCTTTTCTCCCCATACCTGTCAGTTGGTGGATATACATAGTAGTGTAAATGTTTTCTTATTTAATTTCGTCTCAATCTGATATTCTTGTGAACAATTAAAGTCATGTGCATGCTAAAAAACCTACTTTGCTCGAATGAAAGTTTCTACTGAAGATCGATCATATCCTGGAGGAAGCTCTGCCTCCCAGTAGCAGTTGGACTTCTCGTTGCCCATGGCTGCAAATAATATTTTACAAGGTTTCAACTTCTATCAATTTATATTAATGTATAACGTCTCAAGGACAATATATAATTTGAGGATGAAAAATAAGTTTAATATGCCTTGCATGGAAGAAACTTGTTCTGGAAGCCAAGTATCCAACGTGGTCGATCGAACCTGCAAATTAAGCAGATCCATGGGAGCATTCAGCGTATATAAGTGCAACGTTCGTTATCATAAAGTTGAGAAGGCAAGCAATATATATTATTGGTGAGTAGAGTGCTTAACTAGAAGTAGTTCCCGAAAAAAACTAGTACCTGAGATATATGCACCCCAAGACTTCGGTGTATTCCAGAGCAATGCATGCAAATGAAAATGCCAAGATTCACGCTTGCCCACCGTGGAGCTCTGTACGCGGTACAGATGATGCAAATATTATTCGGAAAAATGCCTCTGGCATACGCTTTGTTTAGAAATACTTCTACTCTTTGATTAATTGTAATGGAACAAAATGAGGATTAACTCGGGTTGCTGCTTCATTTAAACATATATATGCATGCAGAAACAGGACCAGCTAGTATATATGTATACAGCCAGCCAATTTAGTTACCTGGATTTGCAATCAGCGCATTCTCTGTTCCCTGGAAGTTTAAGCAAACCCTCTAAAATCTGTTCATGGAAGGGATCATTAATTAGCAGTTTTGAAGTGTTCGTTAACAATAATTAGGAAGAGAGTTTTCTAATTAAGGGTATGAAAAATTAATTACATAAAAATTAGGAAATTTTCAATTAATATGCATCTAAGAGAAATTAATAGTACAGTGCATTCAATGTATATTTTTCACATATAAAACTTCCTCCTAAAAATTACAAGAAAAATATAAAAAAAAAAATTGCGAATGAAATGAAATTTCACGATGGAGACACCATGGAGATGTTCGTTGTTTTCATGCTCCCGAAGAAGCTTTATTTTCAGAAATTAGTTACGTGGCGGGTTAAACAATTGGATTAATTTGTTCTTACGTACCTTAGAGTGCCTGGAGTCAAGCTCCTTCGAGACAGATGCCTTCCCATTCATTCCTGCGCCTGGTTGTAATTCCGTGCCTAATTAAGAATCAGGAAGTGCTGTAGGATATTGAAATTCAAAACAAGCTGATTTTTTTCACAGAATAAGCAGCTGCATGATCATCATATATACATAGTCAAGGACCCATGCATATATATATATATATATATATATATATGCATG
>JAVDBV010007001.1:0-14414 GCA_032619315.1 Piper longum
GGCGGGGCCATCCCTCATTTATGAGCACACATGCCGAAAGCCCACCCAATGCGCCTACATGGTTGAAGGCTTATATGTGCAAGATAATATTTGTTGAAGCAAAGGTAAGACCGACCTGGCAAGGACAAGGCATTGACGGCCTGGTTGCAACTGACAAAGGGCGGGGCCATCCCTCATTTATGAGCACACATGCCGAAAGCCCACCCAATCCTTCTTCTACAACCCCTCCTTTGTCAACGTCGTCTCCAAGACATCAAGACCACCTCCACTTCCTTAACCGACCGCCCCCCCCCATCATCTTAGTCACTCCCATTTACATATACATACCTGATTATTTAGCATACCATGACTTTGATTAAACCCTCGCCCATTCAATTGCTCCGGGAATAATTACAATAACATATTAACGAATTCGTCTTTGATTGGGGCAATTTTAATTACGAACATTATAATAGAAAATAATACATATAGGCATATTATATATTACATACCTCCTTAATTTTTCTGCAAGCAAAAAACATGCGTATCTAATTAGTATCAAAGGTTGGAAACTCTCATTTCTGATGGGGAAAAAGACATACAAACAGAGCTTGGATCAGTAGGATTCTGTGATTTCTATCCACCCAGTAGTGTTTTTATGTTAGACGCGAGATAATTAGCAGGTATAAGTCGTAGTTGTTGTGACATAACAATATATAAAAGCAAAAATTTCTCCAAGAAGATGGCAGCTGTTGGTGGGTCTTCTTGCCATGGAGTCACGAACATGGCATGGTTACTGTGCTCGTTGTATGTGCAATTTTCGAGCAAATCCCTACTCCCTTAATCAGGAAAAACAATTTGCCGGATTCCATACATCATTTTACTTGAAACCTTGGTCATTGCCCACTAAGTTGTGATATGCTGGCGAGTTGGCACTTGATTGAATTGTAAATATACTTAATGACAAATATCTAATTGGTTGACTACTAAGTTGCGATATGCTGGCGAGTTGGCACTTGATTGAATTCTACATATACTTAATGACAAACATCTAATTTGTTTCCCAACTTCTCTTGTGGTCAAACAATCACAATTAATTTAGTTTCTACCAATCATCAGTCGACGTCTATTCCAACACCTCAAAGTCCTTTTAGGTTTCACTACCCGCATTGCAATTAATATGCACTATGTGTGAATCTGCGGTGCTGTAGTACTGTCATGCACGTCAAATTAACGAAAGGTATGGTTCATTGTTATCAGTTTTTTAAAAACAATAAGGTAAGGTGTCATTTCTTATGTCCAATCAAAATCATTTTTTACTTCAAAGTCTCCCAATTATCCCCAACTGGACAGAGGCCTGACAGTACTGTTACACGACACATTAGACAAAGTTATTTCTTTGTACCATGACTATTAAAGTTTATTATTTTCAATTGACGAAGTAAACAAGGATGATTGGAAAGAAAATTAATTCAAATTTAAAATTAAAAAAAATAAGAGGCGTGGATGAATGGAAGCTTTAAAAGGCCCCCAGCCCTCTTCCTGCCTCGTCCGTCTCCTTCTGTCATCCCCTCTGTTCTGCGTCTTCCACCTCCCAAGCATCTTCTATTCCAAAGACCCCATTTTTCCTCCCAATCTCATTCTCTGTGAAACAAAGTTGGGGCTTTTCTTTCCATTCTTCTATCCATATTACACGAGCATGGCGTCGGCGATGGCGATTTCGGAACCCGGTGATTCGTCCAAAGGTCGGGAGCGGAGGAAGAAGAAGGAGTCGGAGTCGAGGTGGAAGACGGAGATCCAAGAGCGGCTGTACTCTTGCAAGCTTGTCGAGGCCATCCGATTCGCCGGCGGCCGCCGCTGCTCACCGCCGCCGAAGTCGTCTTCTCTGTCCCCGGCGCCGAGCCGAGTCGTCCGCGAGGCAGCCGACAGGGCCCTCGCCGTCGCAGCCCGCGGTCGCTCCCGGTGGAGCCGGGCGATTCTGTCCCGCCGGCGGAGGATGCGGGTCAGGAACGCCACGAGGAAGGCGGCGGCGGGCATCGGCCGGCGGAGGTCGCCGTCGGCCGGCGGCGTTGATTCGGAGGTGGGCGTTGAGAAGAGAGTCCGGGCGCTGGGGCGGCTGGTCCCCGGCGGCCGGAAGCTGCCGCTGTCGACGCTGTTGGAGGAGACGACGGATTACATAGCCGCGGTCGAGATGCAGATCCGCGCCATGACCGCCTTGTCGGAGCTCCTTTCCTCCTCCGCCGCCGGCGACTCCACCTCCTCCACCGCCGCCGTCGCAAATGTAGGTCCATGTTAATCATTAATAGTTCAACGCATATCCACCTAATTTCCAAGTCCAAGGACCCCAAACTCCACCACAAACTATTCTTGTTGTATACATAATATGTTCGCTTTGCTTTACGGGGGGCAGGATGTAGTATCCAACCAATCCTCTTTGTAATCCGGCGCAAGGAGGTCGTGATCGGAGAGAAGAGAGGGATTTGGCAAAGTAAGTTTGTTTGATGGGAGAGGGGGGAGATAAATTCAGGTGTAGGGGAGAAGGTTTGGCCCACCGCCCACAGTGACATTCCCCAAAAACTGAGACTCCCAAGTTGTTGTAACAGTTAAAAAAAGCGCATCAATGATGAGAATCCCTCTGCTGCCACTCCAGCCGGCCATGCCATGACTGATAGTTGATACCTCTCTCACTTACCACTTACCAGGTTTCTCTGCTGCTGCTTGCTGCTGGCTGCTGGCTGCTGCTTTTTTTGCTGCGAAGGAGACTGCTGCTTCACGCGTGTCCCAATTTCCAACTTCCAAGGCCACTCTCTTTCTTATCTTTATTTCAGAAGTAAGAAAGTAATCACATTGTTGGGTTGCTCGTCATTTTAGTGTCAGTCAAATGTTTAGTGTTATCGGGGGGATGTGAAAAGACGCGGAGGGAAAGATTCAGAATTTGGGCATTTCAATATGGGGGAGGGACGAACGCCACAGCTCTCTACTTTGGGTTGGTTGGAAATTAATCCGTTATGTATCTATCGGGCTTACCAGATCCTATAGAAAAGGTGTCAAATGGCTCAATCTTCTCCTATTTTTCCTCATTTGGGGTTGCTACAACCGGGGTCCCTCCGAGTCTGTGCGCTGTACCACCCAGAATTTCCGAGTATACGTATACACTTTGCTCTCCTCCTCTTTCCCTACAACTATCTCTTCAAGTATGTACGTATCCACCACACAAAGCTTCCACGTTCTCTGTCGTCGCTCGTGGTATAAGCATGGCGTTGGATATTAGGATGACGACGAACATGAATTTTCGAATTACATAAACTAAGGGGGTTAAACTTTTAAACAATCACCTCATTTCACGATTTGGGTCTAATCCAACAGATGAATAGCTTCCCACCATCAACCAGCCTAGTCCTTGTTTATCTGTAAGTTGTTTATATAGATCAATCAAGCGTTTTAGATGGGGAATCTTGGGCCATATATAGAGTAGTATTATGAACCGCATATTAGGAGGACCCATTTGACACCGAAAGGTTCTTGGGCGTACTGAGTTGGGTGTGTTCGTGTATGTGTAAAGAAAAGAGAGGAGAAGGGGAGGAGATAAGAGAGTGCATTATTGAAGACGATGAGTTGCCGTATGTGGTACTTTTACTTTTTTAAGAGGAACACGTGTTGTACTAACGAGATGAGCTAGCCTTGTCTATTTCTGTGGACAGACACCATCAGATAACACGTGCGACTTGCAGGAATCGTTGTCAAAACCCATTTGGCCCCTCTTATCAACCCTCTCTTCTCTTCCCCTCCCCACCATTCTTGTATTTCATTTCAGTATTTATATCATATACCATGTGTGTGCCCGATATACTCGTACCTAAGCATCACCTTCGTCTCTTCTTCTGTGTTAATTTATTGGTCTCTTCAACCCCCATGGTCCTATCGCTGCTAACTTCCAAAGCTTAAGCTTCGATATGTCAAACTCGTTCATGTGCCTCGGCTGTCAATCTTTGATATTCAATGACCCGGTCATTATCTCTTTGATATATGGTATTGTATAATATCACCAGGTAAAACTTAGCATGACTGACTTACAAATGCGCGCCCACCGGCATGGATGTGTATAATAGGATTGAGAGATATATCATCTTTTGACTACGAGTCCTACCATTGAACAGGCAAGTTCCAGGTACATGCGCCTCCCCTGGGTGGTGCAAAAGCTTCCCCTTTTTAAGATTTCATGGAGATACCTTGTCATTTTCTACCATGAGTGAGTCATGAGTAGGTCTAAGTCGATAGACGAGTGAAATACCTATAACTTTTATTGAAAGGTTCTTAGCTCCATATATATATATGTATGTACATGCTGGTTCTTTTGTTTGGATTAATTACCATGTATCGTTAACAATTAATTGATCCCCTTTTACCAACATCGCAACCTAAGAGAAGCAGATTAGGGTTAATTAGTGAAGAAGAGAGAAGAATACAAAGAGGTCTGCATAATTAGAACGATTCCGGCCACAATTTATTTGCCCGCCAGAGACGACCGCAGAGGCCAACTACTATGTAACTCTTCACTTGGTTCAGAAAAACTAAAAGTTTTCACTTGGAGGGGCTACAAACACGATAGTTGGCAGCGTAATTGACATATCGAACATATATATGTCGGGTACTGCTCATCGCAAATCTGTCATCAACAACCACCCCTTCATGTTTCCAACAACTTAACTTAAATTCACGATAAAGCAATCAGATCCCTTGCCAGTGCATGAAGAGGACTTGTGTTTATTACACATGGAAGATAAATATTTAAAACTCATTTTTACAATATGTATAGCCCATTAATCTTTTAACCTATGGTATATGTTTTTTGTCCCAAACTAATCGCAAGTGACTTGTACAGCAGTGAGGGAAAACTAACCCCTTGGTAATGGTGGGATTGTCAAGGAAGGGGTGTTGGAGGGCACAAGGGGTCATGGGACTCTAAAGGTGGCTACCATGTGATGCATACTGTAGAGGCATGTGGCCACGTCATCTTCTCACATGTACGCCTCCTACCTCCTCCTTTCCATGGCCCCCTCTTGCCACCCATTCTCCACTCCACCATGGTCGGAGTCCCACCTGCATCCAATCTCCCCTGCACCCACATTGGAGAACTAATCTTATCATTATATTCTTAAACATTTGTTATTTACTTCTTCGGCAATGGACCCTATTTGCTCTTTCGCTTAACGTGCTTGTTACTGACCACAGCGCGCACCAAAAATGACAATTATAACAAGTAAGTCACCAAGGGACGATTGATGGCAACAATCTGAACTGATGTTTGAAGGTAGGATATAAATGTACATATATGAAACTAAAGCAAGGAAAAGGTTAATCATTAAGGAGAAAACAAAGCACATGGGTGGCCTGTCTAATCAGTTTTTCAAAGAAGCTGTTCATCAATGGTCGCAAATTTTTTCTTTTCTTTGAGCACTTTGACGCTTTCTTTCGCTGCTGGGCATGCCGAGGGGACCTCTGGGAAAAGCTTGTTCTGTACTTTTTGTCTTGCAAATGGGTGGCTTCCCCATTGGTTAGGGGCCAAGAACTGTTCCGAGCCTTGGTAGCCAATCAGAAAAGGCCAGCAAAGGCACAATTCAATTCGCAAGAAAGAATAAAAAGCGATGCAATAATATAAATTAAGCTGTGAGGGCAGTAGTACGCAGTACTTGATAAAAAGTGAAAGTCAATAACCTTCTTGTACTTTGATTGAATCGGAGGAGCATGTAGTTCCAACTTATATTACTAATAACTCCTTGTTTTGATCATATTAGAACAGTCTGATTACTAGTGACAAGGATCAGTGTGGAAATACCTTTACAATATTTGAGCTAGTGATTTCTCACATCCCTTCATTTCCCCATGCATGAATATACAACAATTTTTAAGATTCGAGCTGTGTATCTTGGCTTTCTAAAAATTTAAGAATCCATGCATTACCATTTTGGCACAGTCAACGCTAGCGTTTCGGTAAGCACCGGTGGATCAGATTCAGAATATATAATACTTTTCTGCCGCTAAGTGGGCGACTCTTCTAATTTTTACTTGAATCCTATATCGTCCATGTTCATATTGTTGTACCATGTTCAGAGAATATACCCTTCCATTTTTAGTTCATGTGCCGCATCTCAAGTATAATCCTATATCCATGTTCTAAATGTTGCTCTCGTAATTAATACATACATATATATATACATGTATATATATGTATATATATATATATATGCATCTCTAAATGTTAGTTACTTGCAGCATGCTCAGAACAACTAGTTTACGGATTTCTCGATTAGAAAAAGCTTTAGAAGCATCGCTATTCACCTTCTTCAACGATCAAGTGCTTGAATCCTAACACAAGGGCTGCTACTAATCCCCCACCCCAACATGAAAGATACATACACATCTCCCACGTTTTGTTTGCAGTGACGACAAAAGTTGACATGAGGCGTGTTACTCGGTAGGAAACCCAACATGGGTCTTTCGTTAGGGAACAAATTTATGCATTGCTTTCGTTTATTAGAGCTGGAACGGAGGAAATTGATAACAAGACGAGAATCTTGTCCATAGAAAAATTTCCGGAGCAGCAAAGTAGATGGAATAATACAGGGTGTTTCCATGAGAAAGTGAGCATGAAATGAGCAGAAATAAAGAGTTGTGAAGTAGGTGTGTTGGTTGCTTGAAGATGGCTACATGTGAATGCATGTGAATGTAGTTGAAAGAATGCCGCCATAGGAAGCAACATCGTTGTTAACATCGCTTGATTAGGTCCCTAATCACAATTGCTTAAAGTTTTGCATGTGGTTATAGATTGTTATGAAACTGGAATAGGGCAAGGAATCATCACTTCTTTGTTGGCACCTCAAATGATTCCATTATCCTAACTGGCTTCTTATCCACTTCATTACAATATTTTGACTTTCATGGTTGCTTATATATATATACCAGGCATTCCTCAGCGTGAAGAGAACTCTAAAACAGGGAGAGAGGAGCCTTGTGTCTTCGATCTATAATTGATTCATTCATTTGTTAATCATCAGTACCAGATAGAGAATCTGTTTACCAAGTTAGATGGATGCAGAAAATATCAGTTACAACCAGCACTTATCTTCCACTAGTTGGGTCTTTTGTGATGATCATGTTATGAAAATCCAAGCTAGAAGATTGAGGAAGCGAAGAGGGCAGATAGATGGTAGGATGAGAAAAGTGGTGAGAAGGGTGAGAACACTCAAGAAGCTTGTCCCCAATGGAAAATCGGTAGGCTTGGATGGGCTGTTTGAGGAGACGGCGGAGTACATTCTATCTCTGGAAATGCAAGTCAAAGTAATGCAGGTTTTGCTCAAGGTATTAGCCGAGTAGATCTTGTCCGAGTTCATAGTTTTGCCTTCCCCAGAGATTTATATGTTATTTGTTTGCGTTTCCAGATTCTTTTGTGCATCCATGTGTAAATATACCTGATGGCTTGTTGTGGTGGTGTTGGTTTGCCAAGCCATTTGAATTAGTTGATGTAATTTTTTTGCTTATTCTTTTCATATATTAGCTTGGAATTGTAATTGTTCTGTGCCATTCTAAATTGCAAGAATTAATTATGCATGCTTTGCTTCTTTAATCGAAGTCTATATGGCAACTTTTTTCGACGTCGCATATTCATAATGATCGGGGCAAAATTGCCCGTTTACCCATATATATTTCCTTGTACAGAACCTAATATTATCTTTATATTTCAGATAAATATATGTATATTAATCTCTATTTCCTTTCTCATGCGAGGAAATTGCCAAGAAAAAGAGCTTTTCTTTGTGACAGCAATTTTCCTATTTTCAGTATTTTTATGCTTATTGAGTCCTAGAATATCCAAAACTATTTTAGTTACGAACATATATAGTAATGGATACATGGGCTTTGAGAAGCCCATTACTACTATATGGGCTTACCGAAGCCTATTTCTACACGGGTGTAGGGAAGCCCATGACACAGGTTACAAAGCTCACAACCGCATATATCTCCTAATACAAATAACAGAGAAACTAGATTAATTTTAATGGTGATATAACATTTAATCACCATAAAAAACAAATTAATTTTTCCAACATATGATTAATTTTAAAATTTTCTCCATGTATGAAATTAAAGGAAACTATGGTTATAATTTTATTTATTTTTATTCCAAAAACTCTCCAGTCTACTTCACCATATGGCTTCCCCCTAACGACTCCCTCACGATTGATTAAGTTCACTATATCTTTTCGAGACAGTAAAATGATATTTGAAAAAAATATTATTTTTAATTACTTAAATTAGTAAATTAAAATAGCATAAATTATATATTTATTAATTTTAAATATTAAAAAGAGCAATATTTCTTAAGTTGTTAAATATTTCTATCCCTTGAATTAAAAATTTGGTGTAAATTACCCCAGCTTGGAGTCAACTCCAAGACAATTCTACTCCACATTCTACCAAGACGAGTATGAGTTCTGAGTTTTTTAACTATGGTATGAGTTGTTTGTCTTATTTTATTTTTTAAATTGATCTTTTACCATGTCAAGTCGGGTTTTGAAATTCATGAACTACGGGCTAATCATTAACGAACTGATGTTTATATTAATTAAGCTAACGAACTTGGATTTCACTTGTTTGGCCATTTAATTTTTAGTTTTAGACAATGAAAATTAAACTGCAGATCTCTAACATGCATGGTTAATTCAATCCTACCAATGAGAAAAATTAATCAGGCTTGATTTTCCCATGAGTTGTCCGCATCCTCACGATTGTAAGGAGTCTTGAATATATGATAATGGAGACAGAGAGGAAGAGCTTCCCAGGTAAACTAAAAATGGTTGGGGATCAAATTGGCAAATTCTGTGTTACTTGTGGGGGAGAGTAGAAGCTCACACACTAAACCTGCCCGCTTTTGTTACCAAGGTTTAGTTCTCAAAATTGTCTCTGGTATGCCTCAACTTATTAAGTGAAACCATGTTGGGTCGATTGACCTTTGGTATCCCACAATCATTTCTGCCCCCGGAACTGGGAAACTTGCCAATTATTGTGTTCTTGAAACCGGAAACTTGATCATCTATGATGCTTCTTCATGTCGGGCTCCTGGAAAATGATTCAGCACAGAATATATACAATAATACAAGCTCGTGTGTATTAATTATGTATATATTCTTTGTTCAGTAGAGCCTAAAAAGAAGAAGCTTATAACTATGTAAAACTGCTAAATGATATATGATATATATAAACACAGAATTAGAATATACACCGGAAGAGACCCAAAAATAACAAAAAGACTTGGTACTTAATATCAGTCGATGCGCGTTGTAGTCGAGAGTGACGTTACTAACATAGCAAAAGCTGCAAAACAATTAAAAAATGCTTGGCATGTCTCATCCGATGGTTCAATGCCTCCTGTAAAAAAATGCTAATGGATATGACTCGTCCGTTTGGAGCAAAAGAGCTTAACCAGTGAAAATCTTTCATTTTCTGAAAGAAAAACAAGACGAAGAAGGTGACATGATCAGTTATTGAGTAGTCATGAAAACTCAAAACACTTAAAAAATTGCTCCAAACCAAAAAAGTACATCTTCGACTAAGAACTCTATCTTCTTAACTTATTCGCTTTTGTCACCTTATCCTCGGCTTTGCACCGAAAGGTAGGAACTTTTAGCTAACTCTGAATTGAAATTATAACTATAAAAAAATACTAAAAAAAAGAACAAAACTACCCATTTTGTGGATAATTAGAATTTACCTCGGGTAAATTTAAAATACTTCACTTAGATATTTCAGGTTAGATACATATAAAAATCTTTTTCTGATTAATTAAAAATCACATAGTGGAAAACAACAGACAAAGCAAGCATTTTAATGTTTAGTTCTAAGAAAACTTATATTTTTTTTAAAAAAATAACATAATAAACTACAATATTAAACACTACTAATTAACGCTACAAACATGAGAGGGATAGCGTATCAATCAAGCAAGCTGGGAATACACCGCGTTACATCTGTCACACATGCTACGGTGCCGATAAGTCCCTCCGATTGGATAACGATCAACGGTTCAGATATATCGCTGGATATGATTTGAGTGCGTTTGGGGACCTTCCGGACCAGCCGGTCGGACGTCAGGTTCCGTGACGATGACGATCGCGGCCCCGGGCCATGCACTGTGCCCACTTTTGTTCCTTCCTTGCCGGACTTTCACCGGCCAAATACCATGATCAATCCATCTTGGGTTAATTTTTTTTGTTTAAGTACCATGAACATTAACTCACAGTTCTTCTTTCATGATCTGTTTATGTCGAATGTCATTGCACCTACACAAAACATATATAGATTATTACGTACCCGCCAAAAAATGCAAATTAAGTGTTTTTATGTGTATGTATGTAGCTGATTACTATTGCCTGTAAAAATCAATTAATTAGTCTGTATAGAACCCAATTATGTGAGGGAGAAGGGGGCATGCAAAGCAAAGCTTAGAATATAAGAGACGGGAGGAGAGCGGTAATAAATCACGAGTGGGAGGATTAATGGAGATAGTGAGGTGTGGAAGCGCGGGGAATCTAAAAGAAAGGAACGACTTAAAAGAAAATGAGTGGTTGTGGTGGCTGGGGAGAAGATCATGTGGTCACGTTCGAGTCTTGGCCTCCAACCTCTCAAAGGAAGGTGCCGGCCTCAGAGACAGATGCTCTTGTCGGACTTTAAAAACTGTTCATATATGTATTCAATATTTAGAAGGGTAAACATAACTTAGTCGCAAGAAGATAGATTCGTGCATGTTCATAGATAAACTTAAGGTGTGCAGTAAAAATTAAGCTTATCATGTAAGATGTATTAACACATGCATGAATGGTATGCATTAGTATGAGAATGGTAATGTAGCTATGTCTAAATGTTTCAACGAGTCGTCATGCCGGCCCGAAATTATATATATCTCAAACAGTGGGAACTTAATTTGAGCAACCAACCACAGATAATTGCACCGCTTATCGTAGTAGTAGTAAGTACGTGTGCTTGAGGAAGAGACAGGCCACCCTCTTATTTTCCCATTCCCATATAACGTGGCCAACTCAAACTTGCTCGCTTTTCCGGCATGAGTAAGGAAAAGCCAATGCACCGAGGCGCCGCTGCGTCTTTCTTTCCACAAAGAAAATCCTCGAGGGTGGCGATTCCTTTATATTTCGGCGTTCAACCAGCTTATTGTAAACGTGAAATAATTCCGACGAGGAATATCGGGGCGCCGAGTGCAGGCTTGCCGTCCAATTAATGAAAATGTTGCCTAATAATTAGTTCATATCTGTGTTAATAACTATTCATGAAGTGATGATATTCCGTGCATGAGCTTGCTAATAGAAATACGTTTATAATTTCCTTTTCTTAATTGTTACCATTTATCTTAAGGTCATCTTTTTAGAAAATTAGAAGAGAGAGAGAGAGAGAGAGAGAGAGAGAGAGAGAGAGAGAGAGAGAGAGAGAGAGAGAGAGAGAGAGAGAGAGAAGGGTTAGAAACTTGGAGCTTTCAAGGCTCCCAAGGGGGGAGCACACGAGCGAATAAAAGAGTCATCACAACGTTAGAACTTTGGGCCGTAACATACCACGTGTTCCGGAACCCCGTTCACACACACCCTCACCTCCTCCTTCCCCGTTCTAACAATGCCGGTCAAACACTTCCCATCCCCATTCTTACTAGTTACCCCCGCTCCTCCACAGTAGCACCACTCCACTCCCACCTCAAGCTTGGCCGTCGCCGCCACCGCCTCTCCGATCCTATGATCTCTATACGTACCACCCAATTTAGCTAAGACTCCTTACTTGCTTTTCTCGGTCGACATTAGTTTTAGCTTATATATATGGTTGCCAAATCACTTTCTTCTGCTTCTTCCTCTAAATCGATCGTTAATTGATGATGTATGGTTAGCTGGTGGTGCTAGCTAGGTTTGAGATGGTGGTAGTGGTGTGCTCGCTTGAGTAAGATATATACATGGCGGCCGATCATGATAAGAAGTTGTCGCCCCGGGTGAATTTTTCTGCTAGTCATGTTTTCCCTTCCAACTTGGATCATCTGTCTGTTGATTTCTCCGATGTGGGGAGGGCTAGTTCCCTCGGATTCATGGAGCTGCTTGGGATTCCGGATCTGGGTCCTTCCCTTTTCGACTTCTCGTCCAAGCACGCCGTCCCCCAGCTCGGTCAGCCGACTGTACTGCTGGAGAAGACGACGACATCTGATAAGACCGCCTGCAATCATCCGGCTACGCCGAACACCTCCTCCACCGAGGCCCCTGCCGACGAGCAGCAGCCGAAACGTGTCCGAGACGACAATGATCAAGTCATGGATAAGAAAGTGTAGGGCAATCTTCCTGCTTGTCTCCAATAATTTAAAGTTTCCTTCTTTCACACGTTATTGATCATTTGATCCGGTGCAGCTTGTGGAAATGGGCTTTTTTTATAAAAAAAAAACTTTATCAAGATTTGATTGATTCCTAACTGTTGATCTCCAGATCCAAGCCCAAAAACAAGAAGCAAAAAAAGGAGAGGGAGTCCAGGTTTGCTTTCATGACAAAGAGCGACGTGGATCACTTGGAGGATGGTTACCGATGGCGAAAATATGGACAAAAAGCTGTGAAGAACAGCCCTTTTCCGAGGCAAGTCTCTATAGACTATGACTAGAATCCGATCGAAATAGCCAATTCTCCATTAACAAATTGCTCTCTTAATTACTACGCGGTATTATTTGTTCATAAATTGGGAGCGGCTTTTTTTTTAAATTTTTTTCTGTTGGGTGTAGAAGTTACTATCGGTGCACTAGTTCAATGTGCGGTGTGAAGAAGCGCGTGGAGAGGTCCTGCGCAGACCCTACCATCGTCGTCACCACCTACGAAGGACAGCACACCCACCCCGCCGGTCCCCGCGACTCCCGGGCCGGCCTCCCGCCTCACGATCACTCCCACTACACTCTCACCTTTGCCGGCGGCGAAGGGGGCTTTTCCTTGCTGCCGCCCCAGCAGCAATACCAGTACATCTCCTACCTTGAAAACCTGCAGCAGCCTTATTGTCCTTCCATTCAGGCGTCCCTTCCCTCCCCCTCTTCGCTACTTAGAGACAATGGTTTGCTCCACGACATAGTGAACAATGATGCAAAGATACAGTAGCTAGTTTTTCCTTAACCAGTTAGCAGTACGTCTTCTTCTTCTTAGTTCTGAGTACTGATCACTACGGTCTCGTCATATGTATGCTTAGAAGTACTCGCTCATACTTTTGATTGAGATCACAAACTTGGAACGTGGTTGCTTGGTGTTTCTTTGAACGTATATAGATTAGGGAGTAAGTCCATGCGCATCTTATTTCTGATGTATTATATGTTGCACAGTTTTTTGTCTGCAATCTGCACATTGTCCATTTCTGAGGAACTGATTTGAGGGAACATGTTTTAATGTGGAGAAAAGTACGCTCTGAATAGGGGTTCCATTGATTGCTTCGGAGGACTAGAATATTGGAAGGGTCTCTTGCAAGTTTTTCACTACGAAAATGTGCTGCTCTCGTTCAAAGGAAGGAAAATTTTATTTATTGGACGTTGATATACGGGAAGGATCTGGGATTTGCAAGTTTTCAGATCAATCTGACCATGATAATGAGTAGGGACCGGGAAACTGTAAGGAGACGTAAATTGGATTTCTTGAAAAATGCATGGGCAGTGCAACTACTGTGTTCTGCAATCGATTGCTACCCCTTCCTGTTTGCACAACTTGATGAGGGTTGAAGAATTTCAAGCAGCTTGACATTATTTGGTATGCATATCTTCTGAGATCATACTGCTGTTCATCGTATCGAGCCTCTTACTTGTTAACTAGCCAGGATTGCCAATGATGAAGTTAACCTTCGGATCTTAAATATGATTATATGGTTAAAGTGATTTAAGTAATTAATTGAGAAAGTAGTGTTGTTTTTTAGTTGGGAGCCACAATACTATACCTGTGAAACATTGGATTAGGCGTATATGTCTGCGAGATTTACTTGATATAATCAATATTTGAAAGGTAGGAAGATGTGTGTAGCTAGCTAGCTGGGCAGGTGTGCTCAGTAATATTTGAGGTGTCCTAAATCCCAATTGAGAGGCAGCAATAGTTTTGTTTTGAATGATGCGAATACGATCATCTAATTGTCTGATTTTGAGAGTTAAAGATCAAATGCATGCAGATAACCAGAACCATGCATGCAGCATCGTGGTAGGAAATATGAAACATTGCTAATAGGCTCATATATACTGGACTTTCCTCCCGGATGAGTTGTGATATGGTGCACAGCACAATCTAGCACATATGAATTGGTTGTATATCATATCATATCATATATATATATATATATGATATGATATGATATACAACCAATTCATATGTGCTAGATTGTGCTGTGCA
>JAVDBV010007003.1:0-11753 GCA_032619315.1 Piper longum
GGCCCCCCCCCCCCTACCCACCCCAAGCTACCCACGGGTGGCTTGGGGCCAGCAGGGGGCCACGACGGAGGGCGGTGGCAGGGGGCCGTGGTGGCTTGGGTCGGGCCAGTCTTCGAAGGGGGTGACAGGTAGGGGGGCCGCGATGGTGGGTGGCGGAGAGGGGACTGGTCAGGCGAGTGGGTGGGCGGGCAGTCAGGTAGTTTGAATGCAGGCAAACAGGCAAGGTGGAGGCCTGGGGGTTGAGAGGGTGGATCTGGGCTGCTGGATCGAAATTCAACAACCCATATGTAACGTAGTGAAAAGAACATTTTTTTGTACAATATTGCAGGATTTCTAAAATATATATATAATATTTATATAAAAATATTAAATAAAATACCAATTAAACTTTTAAATTTAAGCATCAATAAATATGAATATAATTTTATACAATTAATAAATAAAATAAGAGTACATATACATCTCACATTTAAAAGTAAAATTATTTTGTTAATAAAAACGAAAATAATTAAGATTTAGCTAATAATGATTATATTAGTTAAATTTTATGATAATAAAGATCAACTTATTTGTACTAATGTAAATATACAGCCGTTAACCATTTCCAAAGCAAAATTAGGTAGTCGCTTCTGAAAAGAAAATAATTATTGTATATTTTATAAAAAAACAAAAAGGGTTAGAAGAGTCGGATGAAAATAAGGAAAATTTTTTTACATTAGAACAAAGTTTGAATTCCCCTTTTATTTTATTGATGTACAAAATTTCATTTATTTCTTGCTAAGAAAATAAAAAACGGGTCCAAATTAGCCAAGACTTCCTCTCTCTTTCTACTCAAAATTTTTTTCTCAGGTATGTAGAAATCAAAGGTGACATCCACCGAGCCGGAATCTTCACCTTTGTCCTTGTAGTCTACACCTGTTATTCCTCTATGTTATAGGTCATAGTCTTGGTATTCTGGTTTCACACGCCTCACCGGCACAGTTGGTGAAGGGAACAAAATCTTCCAAGCCAACCTCAAGCGCTCAAGGAAACTCATTTTTATGGCATCATGGGTGGATTCCAGATTAATCCCTTCTCTGGTACAAGGATTGCCAAATGTTGCCTGAGAAATAAAAAGAAATAATTGGATTCTGCAATATCAAGCAATATTCTAACAACTGCACAACTTAGAAACAGGCGCTACAGAAACATGGCATTTTTGCATAAATTGAAAGAAACGTCCAATTCATAGCAGAAGCATCAAAGGTTTACGGCCAAACATACCATGATGAAAGTATACTTCTTATATGGCTATATATGTATATACCTCTGATCGTTACTCTGCAACACACGACATATTCTTCAACCACATCACGCAAAAATCAGAACATCAAGCCCATGGTTTGCCTCAAAACCTCTAACGAGAACAGCGATCATAAAGAAGACACACACAGTTTCCATAAAAAGTCTTTTAGTACTAAACCCATCCGGAGAGTGGGACGGAACACTATGCTGGCAACACATAAAGAAACCTTCTTCAATCACAGCATTTTCCATAAACCCGGAGAAACTGGGAGCCACGAAGAACCACAAACCATTTCCATAAAACCATTTATCACCAATAATATTAGGGGAACAGTCATTCACAATGGTCCAATGTGCAATGATGATAATCCATGACTTGCAGAAGCAAAGTTTAAAAAATCATCATAACAACTAATAAATAAGGCAATAGTCAATTGAAAGATACTAGCATCAAGTCAATTTCATTGAAATGTTAGCTAAATTGAAAGAGACGCTTGACTCAAAATGATCACTACAATGAAACCTCTACATCAAATGCAATGCACCCAACCAGATCATGGAACGCTTCAACCACAACAATACTACAAGTCTTTGCCCTATATTACACATAAAAATACATTCCCTAAAAAAAATAAAAAACTATGATAAGTGTAAAAAAAAAAAAACATGGCAACCCATTCATCAAATCACACCAAAACACAATAAAAAAAGATTCTTGACAAATAACAAGGCACACAAACATCAGGATCAAACAATAACAGCATGCAGTAATTTTTGAAAAAGAAAAAAAACAGCGGCCAAGTTAATCATCTAGGGTATGGCTACCAGACCAGACTGTATCTGGTGTTGATTACACTTATTTTTTCATTGATGACAGTTTTGATTTTTATTGCTACCAACGACAGCTTGCATGCTGAGAGTTCATGGTATATTATAACTTTGTTGATTATATAAGACGATAGTCAGCTTTACATTTTTTATTTACTTAATTATAAAAAAATACCAATGGCTATTTAGGATTAGTGCGGAGAGGATTAATTATTGGCCATGATGAGAAAGATCTTCAAAAATAATAGTTCCAAGTAAGCGAATTGTTATTAAAAAATTAACATATCTTAATCTTATATAACTAGTTTTTTTTAAAAAAAGGTTTAACAACAATAAGGAGTATCATTGGTCTCATTATCTTATCAGTGCCTCAAATAGCCCATTGCCACCCCCTAAATGGTTCTAAGCCTAAATCGACACCCCAGCAAGAAAGTATATCCAGCTACTCTTGTTTATCATGGTTGAGAGTTCATGGGGAAAACAGTGCTCATACCCATGAGAAGAAGTGCCCAAACCCGCGGGTAAAGGTGGCAAAGATAGTCTTGCTTAGCTTCTACAGAAGCCTAGAAGACAGATTAGAGGAACCACTCAAAATTTGAAGATTAATGGCAAAGATGATATGAAGAACGTGCATGAACTTTAGAATGGAGTGCGGCTCAAATGCTATCTAGCCATGAATCAAAATCATCCAATGTTTTTGGAACAGTAGATGAAGAGTTCAAATATCCCCGGCTTTCCTGCTGCGAGAAAGATGTAGGTCTCTGTTTGGGTATATGAGAGACTTCATCAAGTAAATCATCAACAGAAGAATCAATGGAGCTGGCAGCAGGATTCTTGGAGAAGAACCCATGATCTTGAGAACTCAAACTGGGCTTTCCAAGCGCACCGAAAGAGTCAAGTGTCTGAGTTTCTCCTAAAGAATCCAAAAGCATGTCTAATTCTGCCTCGGCTGCTGTAGCCTCAAATTCCACAGTTTTCTTTGAATAGTCTTTAATGTTTCTCTCATCTCTTTCATCAGTAATCACTGTAACTTGATCTGATATTGCCAATTGTGACGTTCCTTCCGGTAAAATGGTATCAACCAGAGTAAGAGAGGTAGTGACCTCCGCATTAGCATTGAGTTCTACCATGTCAGAAACACCTACTTCAGGACCGGCTAGAGTGTCCTCTTTAACATGCCTTCCATGGGAGCCATCAACATGGACTTTTTGCTGATTAACAAAACATTAGCATCCGTGAGTGTTTTCAGATCTTGGCGTAGAAAGAGAAACAGACAATCAAAATGTCACAGTCATAACAAAGATTGCTGTACATAAAAAATATGTGGAATACCACATGAAGCTGAAAATTTTCATACAATACAATGAACCTGCCTAATTCAGCTAGTGTTTATTTTCAAGGTTGATCTTTTACATCACTCATCCAAAACTGGTATAAAGGAGGGTTGGTACCCGGACAGGCATCCATCTGTCTAACCTATATCATTTCTTTTTAAGAGAATTTATGCTTTATTTGTAACCCTAATTATCAGAAATTAGCTGGAAAATAATGATTATGACATAAAAAACTCAATAAGAACATGGTCACAATTTTGCACAATACCTTCTGAAAGTATATAAACCTTCCATCTATTCTCTAAATTGATTCTTTTAGATATCAAAAGTTCATAAATCTATTAATCTCTTCATCTAATAAATTCTTGGCTATCTCTACTATTCAAATTTGGAATGCAGAAACGATAACTTGAAGAACCACATTCTGGCAAAATCATTTCAATTCAACTGCCTTCACTACACTTAAGAGTAGCCTCACTTACATCATCAAGTGTCAAACTGTTTAGTTTCAAGCCAATTATCTTTGCTGTCTACCCTCATATATTATGAAAAATTCTCTAATTAGATGCTAGGTTCAGGTATACAGTGATGTTAGACAGAGACCAATTATATAACCTTTTTCTTGATTAGCATTCTACATTAGCTGGTTTTATGATTTAAATGAGGCATGCGTAATTATAAGGACTATGTAATTTTTGCTATTTTCAAATTAGGGCTTTTTGTTATGCTCTATATATGAGTTCCCTCCTATTGTAAAACAGATGGTGAAGAAAAAATTGCACACTTTGACGAAATCCAAGTTTTATTTCCTAATCCCCTTACATATGCCGTAATTGATGTGACTATTATCTCCCCTCTTCCAAATCATTGGGTTTCGCCTTCTTCCTTTTCAATTTCTATTATTCTCCTTTTATCTTGCTTTTGCACATCAGATCATTAGGAACGACGAAGTCAAAGGCAACATCGCTGCACAATGCTCATGTATAACAAACAATATGTAACCTCCAAGGGATGTACGAACATGAACATAACATTTTTACTACAAAATTATGTCTTTTTGCATCATTTATTTAGAAGGGACTTTCCATCGGGCATTGCTTGCCCTCCTGTGTAAGGCTTTAACTTGAAAAAAATTGACAACGCGAGATAAATGTGACATACCAATTCTTCTGGAAGTCTATAAGCCTCAATAAAAAGCCTCTCAGATGGATCTAACTTTGCAAGATGATCAGCAAGTGCATCAAGATCTATGGAAAGGAATGATGCCTGCAAAAGGAAATTGCAAAAAATAACATAGGATATATAAAAGAGGAAAAGGAAATATATTATTAGAAAATGTGAACGTAATATAAAAATTCCACCACAGAAGCATTGTTGAAAAAATAGCAAGTACCTCATAACTTGAACTTGAGTGGTCATCCACAACAAAATTATCTTCGGAATTCCATGACACTAGGCTTTTTGCATAACTTGAAAAAATAGTGCCAAGGCCTTGGTCGAAGTCTAATCAAAATAAGCCAATCATCTGTTTAAGATGCATATACATAACAAAACAATGAATACTTTCAAGCCACAAGGGTGCAGGTGTTTTCACGAACTAGTCTAATTCTTTACTTTTAACAAAATAAGTGGTATCATAAATAAACAAGTAAAGGACATACAGAAAGTTCAAACAACCCATATCATTGTTAAAACTTTTATATTCCAAATCACCAAACAGAGGAAATTACAAGTAGAAATAGCAAATTTGAAAATTTGTCCATAGAAAAGGACTCAAATATCAGAGATCAGCAAAATACTTGACAAGTTAACTTAACAAATATTAAGGATGATGACTTGAAATCTATGTAAATCAACCTAAGAAGAAGAATCCACAGGTGGCTCTCCATATATAAAATAGGAGACGAGAGCAAGCAGGAGAACCATCCCCAAGTGAAGGAAGCCAGAAAAAAGGTTCGCTCCACATCCTAACATTAACTGTGTCTCAATCCTAGTTCTAATTTTAGCACAAATATAAGCAAGATAAGGTCTATAGGCAACATTAGGTCAGGAGCTATCATTTAATCAATGAAAATATTAACAAAAATTATCTACCCGCACTAAAAACAATTGTACTTGAAGCGATTTTAAACTCAAAAAAATGATCCACCCGTTCTAATTTGTTGTGGATTCCTACCAATTGAAATAAACCTTGCAACTTGGAAAACCCTCCAAAAATACTAGAACTCGTTAGAACAGATCACAGTTCAACTCTACCTAATTGTCCTCAGTAAAATCATTGTTCATGCAATCAAATGCATCTACATTCACCCACTAATGATTCATACAATCCCAAAAATCCAACCAATCCTATCCAACACCACAAGTTTAGAATATAAAAAGAGTCTTTTTTTTGTGTTCAGAAAGTCAACAGTTCAAGGGAGCAATACCGAGTGCGGCGCCATCAAAGGAAAAGAACCCGTCCTCTCCTTCACCGGAAGGCCGGCTCCGGAGCTCGTTCTCCGCCTCCGAGACCAAGTAGCCAAAGTCAGCGCCTTTACTCTTCGGCTTGACAACATCCCCATCCCCTCCAACAGCGACAACAACCTCCTCCTCCTCCTCGACGTATCGGTCCCAGTTGGCGGGCAGCGACGGCGGGGGGCGCCGGCGGCGGGTGGGAGGCGGGTTTTGCTTGCCGGGGGCGGAGGAGGAGGAGGAAAAGGCGAGGGAAGGGGTGGGGTGCGGCTTCTTGGGCTTGTGGTGGAGGGAGTGAGCTCGTTTGGATTTGGCGGTGGCTTTGGCGTCCATCGCCGGAGCGGTGGCGGCGGCGGACGGCGGTGGAGGGTGCGGTTCGAAACGAATCGGCCCGGGTCCAGCTCTTGATTTGCTGCAGTGATCGGTTCGAACCATAATTTTAAATACCCTATATTCTACAGCCCTGGTCATACCGGGTATAGACCCTTAATTTCCGTGACCGGTATTTAATTTTTCAATATATATATATATATATATATATATATATATTAAATCCAATTTTTTTGTTAAAAAATTCGGTATTTTATGTGATATTATTTAGTAGAACATTAATCACAACATATATTTTTAATATTTAATGAAATATTTTATTATGATTTTAAAATACGATTCAATCCAGGTCGATTAGGTTGAACCAAATATACTTCGTTCCACTTAAAAATCCGTTATAATCACCCATATAGTATTAAATATGGTTCAAACACTTATATACTTCCTACAAAAAAGAAATAAAATAGTTGTGATATCAAATTAAAGTTAGCTCTCCAACACATAATATATGTGTATGTATGTGTGTTTTTTTTTTGAAATACTAAAACTATCATAAATATCACTAAAATACACGCTCATTCAGCCCACTTGGCTAGAAAATGAGCATAAACATAAAAGACCTACTGATCCAGCAAATTTAGGAGTAAAAGTTACATCTATTCTACATAAAACACTTATAAGTTAAATTTAGTTTTGTGAGGTAAATTGAGAGATGGTGTGTAATTAAACCAACGCTAGATAGCTAGCAAAATTAGGTATACAATCAAACCTAAATTAATTTGGGCACAAAATGTATTAGATTCAGTTTGACTTAAAGTTGTTTCATCATTTTAGAGTTGTAACAAATATTTGGCTAGAAATTAGCGTTTTGATTAAGTATAAAGCGCGATAAACATAAGTACACAAGAGTTTGACTTGATTTGACTTTAAACTCAAGTTTGATATATCATGCATCATGCGACCTTGATTATATATTCAGTTTAATTGAAATTGTTTGCCTAATATTTCATTACTTATGTATGCAGATTAGATTATTAAGATTTTATAATATTTAATAAAATTCCACTATTTGCTCGTGGTTTTTATGATTGATTATTTAGAGGAGACTTTGAACTTGGTGGAGTAATAAGGGATTCAGCTAGGGTTCACAAAGTCATCTTGAAAAAAAAATGTTCAAATTGCTCAAATTCGACCCTAAAAATATAACCTAATCACTCCAAATTTGAACTAACAATTTTAGAAATACGAAGAAGTTGAACAAAGAAATACCGGATTCAGATTGAATATTCAATTGTAACCCTAATTGGAAATTGTATTAATCCTTTGATATATCATATATATTTGAGCTGGTAATAAAGTGCTGACATGCTTTCTTTTTAATTTTTTTTTAAACAGTTTAGACATTATAAAAAGAAGGCTGATTTCCCTCATGAATGAGCATACCATCACCCAATATTTTGCTGTCTGATATGATGCTACCAGTACTCGGTCAACTTCAGATAATATGCACGAAAGCCGTCTCTCATGAGATAATTCTGGTGGGAGTGATGCTGTTTCTGTTGAAAATGAAGAGGTAATTGAATTGATGCAGCCGGTAGAAACTAATAAATACGGAACAAGTATTCCCCTCGTGATCAGTTGATGGGCATGGAGCTCAAATTCAGGGTTGCAGAAACTGTTGTAGAACAAGAAGAATGATATGAATTATGTGGTGCCTTAGTGGTTTTGTGAGGTGAATTGAGAGATGGTGTGTATGCAATATGCAGTACAATACTAGTGTTGTCTAATCTTGAAATTGCAATACGAAGGCAAGTATCATTTTTTTAAAAAAATTATTTTACGAATAAAAGGCACCGTGGCGTTATAACGAAGAAGAAAATTTATGAAGACACAATGCCGCTGCACCGAGTGCCACGGGTTTGAAGGTCGCGACACTAAACAAGGTAGCGGAAAAATTAAGTGAGTGTTGCGGCGCTGGTGTGTATAAACAACTGGATAATTCCAAATTTAAGGATTCAACCTCTCCAAAGAAAACATAGTTATTTTTAACTATAAAAAGGTTATTTATGCATGAATTTGAAAGAATTTTTTATATCTATTCTTTATATTTTTCGAGGCTCTTTTCAATGATTTTTGGTTTAATCAAGTAAATTCTTAATGAAGAGATTAAAGATTCAAGAGAAGAAGATTAGAGATTACTTTTACAGATTTCATCATAAGAGTTCTTTTTTTTCTTTAGGTTTTATTGTATTAGTATTATGAATCTTTCAAATATTTTTTTATGACTTTATTTTATTTTTTCATGAAGTAGATAAGTTTATAATAGAGTTTAAATGGATCTTAAATCAATGACTTGATAATTTATATTAGTTGAAGTTTATACTATTATTTTTCCAAGAGAGTTATGTTTGTTGTTATTAATTTCTTTTGATTAATTTTGTAATTTATTTAAGATGTTTAATATAATATCTATGTATAGAATATGATTATGATAGTTAAATCATATTTTAATTTTATTTATTATAAAAAAATATTTAATTTTAATAATTTTGGTTTGGAACCGACAAACCGAATGCATTTGTCTCCCTATTAAACAAAAAAAATTGCACCCATCCCATTCTCCAACCCAGCAAGAGATGGACTGGGCAAGTCTCCCCGGAGAGCTCTTGGATCTCATCATCCAACGCCTCCCCCTCACCGACCAGCTCCGCCTCCCCGCCGTCAACAAGCACTGGTCGGCCGCCGTCGCCGGCCACCTCCACCCTCCCTCCCATGGATCTGGCTCTCCCCTCCTTGCCACTCCACCCGCCCCGGCTCCGGCCAGTTCTACAACCTCGAAGAGAAGAAGCTCTACAACCTCCCCATGCCCAGCCAGGCCCTTGTCGGATTTTGTTGCGGTTCATATGGAGAGTGGCTCATACTCACCGACGACGATATCACACAGCTCTTCCTCATAAACCCACTAAGTTGTAGTCCTTCAAATGATCTCCTCCCCATGTCTACCATTGAGCTCCCTCCTCCCATAGTTGAGTACAAGCTCGACTACTACCCAAAGGTTTTCTTAACCTCTTCACCTACAGACCCAGATTGCTTATTCATCATTATTCATCCAATTGTGGGTCTCTACATTGGTAAAGATGGAGATTGGGATGGTCCTCGGGAGGGTAGAACTCTAAACTCGTGTAGTGATGTGATACTCTACAATGGATCTATCTATGCTGCAAACAATGATGGGGAGCTCTTTCTCATAGATATGGGTACTACTACTACTACTACTAGCGATGTTCTCTTGGAGTCGCCGTTGGACTCAAGGTTGTTCAGAAGCTACCAAGGTTGTTGGCGTCTGGTGGAGCTCAATGGGGACTTGTTGATGGTCTACTTTGTGGATGACGGCCATCACTTCCCCATGGCTGTGCGTCAGGTGTTCAAGGCAAAGTTGGGTGCTGGGAAGTGGGAGAAGGTGAAGAGCTTGGGTGATCATGTTCTTCTGGTTAGCCAAACTGGGTCTAGATCGATGCTTGGGAGTCATTTGCCGCGGTTCAAGACGAATTGTGTGTATTTCTTGATGGATCACTGTGTTCACATGCTTGATGTGGGGAAGAAAAAGGTTGAACAGAATGTGGATGTTAGCCATGGTTTGTATCCTTGCCCGAGAGTTTTTTGGACCCCAAGAGGGATGTAAGAGATGAGTGTGTAATTGCTCTGATTTGTACCAGACATGCTTGCTCATTTGCAAGCAGAAATTGAGCTCTGGTGGTTTGTTTTTGCTAAGATATTGTAATCTTTAACTTTTCTTCAATGCAATTCTCAATCTTCATCAATCAAATAGTTTGGTTTGGGCTAAATACAATTAACAAAAAAAGTCCAATGAACACCTCATGTCGCCGAAGCCTATCTTCTTGTTTAAATTACAAATAGTTTGACGATGTCAATATTACATTTTTTTATTTTTTAAAAAAATGGATGAGATGGTATTCCACATTAGTGTTTTCATATTAGATTCAACCCTTAATTTGTATGTTCCCACCTTTACTTCCAAATTTGCATTATCAGTTAGCACCGCAATATTCAATATGAACTACTTAAAATACGATCGCACCGGCATAAACTTATAATAATCCGCCACTCCAAATCATAACTTATTTATTCCTAAATTGAAAGGTCCATGCACCAACTGGAAAAGAATTATTATATATATAATATATAATATATTGCATATATATGACTACTTGATGAACACTCGTTGAGAGAGTTCAATATGTCTGCCGTGATAGCCGGCGGCTACCGTTCTGTAGATAATTCGCACCTTGCGCAGACTACCGAATATCGATACATTTACAATTACAACATCAATATCATCATCCACCAATTCTTGAATGGGTTGTTGTCATCTTTCAAGTATGGATTTTTGTTAATATGATTTGGTTGCATCCGTAGCACTAATTCACAGCTCAATCTTTCTCCTCTTCAATCTTCGACTTCATCAATCATCATCATCCTCTTCATAAGGCTTGAACTTCATCTTCATCGTAAAGTAAGGCGATTAGGTGACATAACCCGTTTAAGAACAACCTTCCTTTCCCTATCACTAGTATAAATATAAATGATTATTCTCAATTTATGAGTGGTTTCAAGCTCGAGTCAAATCGGTTTCAAACTCCTAAAAATTTAGTAGTTTATGAGTTGGTTTTGAGCTCGAGTCAAGCTTTCAAGTTGCGATGGTTTCGAGCTGCTAGAAATTTTGTAGTTCATGTATATTTGAGCTTGAGTCAATCTCTAACACCATCAAAATTATTCGAGTAGATCTCGAATATCTATGTTCAAAACTCATTTGATGTTGAATCAATTTCGAGTGATCATCAAGTTTTTCGAATCAAGCTCAAGCATACACTCAACTCAACTTACTCGCTCATTTAACACGCTTAAGTCTAGCCAATCAAAATACGATCATGACTTGCAATCTACTTATTTTATCTTAGGAACTTCTATCTTCGAAATTCCTTTCTTCAACTCTACGCCGATAATTCTAATTTAGTTTAATATCTTTATACAATCTTGAGTTAGGTTCAGACACAATTAAAATTAATCCCAAATCTAATACCTAGAAGTTTTTGAAGAAAACCTTGAATAACATTCATTTCACTATTATCCAACTATTGCACATGAATGATGTTATCTATTAGTTGATAAGGTTGGTAAGGCTGAAAGGTCTAATGTTAAAAAATAGAAATTTCTCCATTCTGGTGCAAAGTGATGAACAGTTTAAATAGTAATCAGATGTGTTCTTCCCCTCCAGCATAATTGTAATTCTAGTGCACATGGTTCACGATTTCTTTAAAAAAAATGTATATTTATAAACATTTAATTAATGCCAATAATTACCTACTTAATGTTAGGTTTTTTATTATTTATTTACTATTATTTTTTGGTGGGAAAATATTTGAGTATAGTTCTACCTAAATTAGTATTTCCATTATGAGTCGCCTTTAGTTTATTTTTTATTGACAAAGATATATATATATA
>JAVDBV010007005.1:0-10260 GCA_032619315.1 Piper longum
GGGTGTCGGCGGTGAGGTCGCCAACGGTGGGGTGGCGGGACAAAAGAGAGGTCGGGCGATGGTAATTTCATAATAAAAATATGACTCTTCCTAACTCAAATCAATATTAAGAAATAAATTTTAAATATATATATATATATATAATAATAATAATTTTGTAATAAAAATGTAACCACTCCTGACTCGAGCTAATATTATAAAATAGATCAAAAAATATATAAAAATAACATAAAATACTATAAAATAAAATAATCGAGTTGTAATATATTATTTAATTTTATAATATTTTATTCTATTTTTAATATTTTTAAAAATATATTTTATAATAATAACTCAAGTTAAAAACTATTTAAATTTTTATTATAAAATTGTGACGGTTAAAAGAATAGTATATCGCAAGAATGGGTTATCACTTATCACGACCACACTTCAGCAGATGATCATATCCACAGTGTCCCCCCACCCCTCGCCCTAGTCCTATCTAATGTCGACGGTGCTACTTCTCCGGACATCGCCGGCCGCATCGACAGCTTCGAGGGCGATATCAAGAGGCAGGAGCGGCCTTGAGCACATCCATATCCAATGGAGGAGGCCGGTTGCGGTGGAGGTTATACGGTGCATGGCTAAAGACAGCGAGGGCGGACGTGGAAATGGCAGCAGCTCATTCCTTGAGACAGCAGCCGTGGTGGGTGGCCTGGTGGCGGTGCCAGTCATCGGCTGGTCTCTCTATGCCCTTAAGACTACAGGATGCGGCCTCCCTCCGGGGCCGGGCGGCTCCGTCGGTGCTTTGGAAGGGGTGAGCTACCTGGTGGTGCTTGCCATTGTATCCTGGTCCGCCTACACCAAGGTTAAGACCGGCTCCGGCCTGCCCAACGGCCCCTTTGGTCTTCTCGGTGCTGTCGAAGGCATCTCATACCTCGCTTTCCTCGCCATCCTCCTCGTGTTCGGCCTCCAATTTCTGGACAAGGGCTTCATCCCCGGTCCCCTTCCAGGGGAGGAATGCTTTGGATGATACTGCATTTACATATTTTGTTTGCGTCTACTACCTTAATTTAATTCCCTTCCTGTGTAGTATCAAAAAGCTGTAAGACTTGTCTACAAATTCATTGTCCCGGTTTGTCTGCTGTTAGATTCATTAAATCAAACAAAATACCAGCTGGTTCATAAGCAAGGTGCAAAAACCACGACGCAAGCAGATTGAAAACTTATACAGCAAAATTCAAAACAAGTAAATTTCACTTTTTCTTTAACATTTTTCCCTCTCAAATACCGACAAAATTGATTGAGCTACTAACTCAGCATGTTTGTGACCAATTAAAAACTGGCTACAAGAAATTAGTCCCATGTACAGGTGGGTGATTAACCAAATGCATGTACACTACAACATCCTTCTAAATCTTCACAAGACCAGCTCACAATCTTCAATCTTCAATCGTCTGTATTTCACCCATCATAATGCGGTTACTAACAACGTTAAATCCGAGAACTGCCGAACTCATTTTTTTCCCTTTCTTACCTTTCTTCTTCCCTCCTTTCTGGGATCCATCAGCAACTTCGTCCTGGTCGTAGTTTTGGTTGCCTCTGCTTCCAGCATGGGAATCAGCACCATACGTGCCCGGTGGATTTCCATCACTGTGTTCTTGGAAAGCAGTTTCAATGACTTCAGCTGACAACAGCTCTTTGTAATTGAGGAATTTGTCAATGAAGACATGATCCGGATCCAACGAGCCGAGGTAATCAATCAGAACTGTTTTGGCCTCCAAACTAGGCTGCTTTGAGCAGTATTCCAGGATGCTTGTGTCTGCTCAAGTAATATTTCAAACAAAAGATATGTTAGCACTTAAATACAGTGTACTACAACGGACACCAAAATAAGACTTTCACCACAGTAGCGTATGTAAAGAAGCTGGTCAAAATAAAACGGATATTCATGTCCTTGGTATAAAATAAAATATTTCGAAACATAAAAATTTAATATGAGGATACCTTTTGTCCCCGTCAACCTGAGACATTCATTCTCACACCAGTCTTTGAAACCCATCGCTTCTGTTAAAAAGAAAACCAGCGCAGAAATTAAATAAAAGATTTTTTTTCTTCATATAAAACTCAAGCAAATCCAAGCTCAACAATAATCTTACCAGAGTGTATGGTTGCAGAATCTCTCTTTCTCCTTAACGATGAGAGAGAGGAAGCGGGAGATGAAGAGACTGCATTCTCAACAGACTTACTACCGCCGCCAATGGACTTCTGTCGAGGTATAGCTCCTTTTGTCGAAGTAACCTTCCACCCAGCAGAACTAGTATTTGCAAGAGCAGGGAAATCGACCCTTTCAAAGAAATTATGGAACAGTAAATTCCCATCGGTTTTTCGCATAACAATATTAGTTAAGAAACCTATCTTTTAAAATCAACAAGACAAAAAGCTATATCATTAGATGATTACTAAAAGTAGACAACTTCGGAATTTTATTTGGTAGTGGCTACAAAATTGGATTGTCTCTTTCCTACAGAAGTTTTTTGCAAATTTCACAGATATATTCCCCCCCTTGAGAAGTAGCCAAAGAAGCAGCTTGTTCAGAAAATGTAAAAAATGCAAGGAAAAAAATACTTATGCATGGCAAGGCCAAAACCAAATAGGCATTAGGTATTGAACAATATTAAAAATAGAATGCAACTTACTGTTTAGATTCTTCTTTTGAATGATTAATAGGGCCCCAAAACAAATCATCTTCCACCTTTGTTTTTGATTGAGCAGCAACCTTAATGGGCGATATAGCTGCCTTTAATGGGGATGAACCTGTTAGGTTCCATGATGTTCCACCTGAATCAGTAGTTCGATTTGATTGCATTTTGGGAGGAGGCACAGGTATTGATACCTGCTGTCTAGGATTTTTCATTGTCATCTCTTGCTCTCTCTGAATGTCCCTAAGTGACACGGGTTTTGAAATTTTTGCTGAGTTTGCTGACCACGCTGGAGCGGGAGAAACATTTGCCTGGTCTCCACCCTTCCAGATAACAAAATCCCCCAGCGAAGGTCCAGATGGAGGAACAGACTGGGATTCATTCTCCGGTGGTGATTGACGAGAATTTTTTACCTTCTCAAGAGTAGTACCAGCAGGCATATCAAAAGAAAAAACTGGAGAAGAAGACATCTTCGACCCAGCAATTTTACCTTTTGATGCCTTCTTACGACTTTTTCTCAAATCTTTAGCTTCAATGAAGTCATTACCAGGAGCTAATGGAACATTCATCTGTCCAGCAGAATCTGGTAGAGATGACATGCTAGAAGCATCTTGAACATTCTCCACAGTCTTTGCAAGAACTTCTTCTGCTAACAGATCATGTAATTGACTTTTTTTACTCCTAGGATTAATTACACTTGTGGAGTTTACCAACTCATCATCAGGGACAATATCTCGTCCACTTTTAGCCTCTGCATTTGCAAGAATTCCAGTCCAAGAAGGAAATGCAGGCAAATGACCAGCTGAAGTCACGGATTCCATAGCAGTAACTTCTGCCTGAGCCCTTCTCTGCTCCTCTTGTTGTATTTCTAAAAGTGACTTTCGCTTGACACAAGGTGCTGGCTTCCAAGCACGGTGGTTTGCAGCTTCTAAATTGCTCTTCTCAACAGACTCAAGTTCTCCTAGCTCAAACTTTGCTCCATCAGCTTTCTCTAAATCACCTGATGTATGAATGTGCGAAGCATTTGGAGAAGCTTCAGAGTTAGCTGTTATCTCACTGCCAGTTTTAAAATCTGAGAGTAACTCTGAATACACTTCATGAGACCCACCGTCAGCTGATTTCAGCCCCACAACTACTGACTCCTCACCCTCTACTTGGGGTTTTAATTGCTTGCTGGCATTTAATCCAGCAGTAGTTCCCTTCCCTCGTTCAGAAGAGGAAGCCTTCTTTTGCTTTCTTGATTTTTTATCCGAAACCTTCTTTACATCAGTTATTACATCTTTAATAGCAGGCATATCCACGTGGCCCTGCTCTTTTCGCAGGCTTAAATCTTCACGAGAATCTCCCGGGCAACTGCTGGTACTACACACTTTGGCAGAAGTAGAATCGTCAGTAGTCACAGTGATTGATTGGGCAACTTCTGAGACAGCTTCAGAAGGAGTTTCTACAACTTTCTTAATGGCCTCATTACCTTCCTGAGAAGACCCAGAAAGTACATGGTGCCCTGGTAGAGAGAGGAATTCTGGGCATAATATCCCGCCCTCTGCTGAAATACTCATGGGGTGGGTTTGTTGAATGTCATTGGATTTCTGGGAAAAATGAACTGCAGACCAACTTCCTGAATGTTCAGTGCTTCCAAAGATTTGATTAGGCATTTTCAAAGGCACGCCTTCCAAACCAGCAGTGCTAGCAACTGCTGACGGCAATTGTGGAAATTGCTCAGAGCTAAAATCTTGACCAGATGACTCGAAGTTATGAGGAAACCTTGAGCTGAGATGGACTGGCTCAGACACCTGATGGTGAAGACCATGATGATCCAAGGAAGAACTCCTAACAGCCATGTGAGATGGCTCACCAAAATGTAAATGAGTTTGGGCTAGCATCTGAAAAAGTAAATGCTGTTGCTGCTGCTGCTGCTGCTGAAGATGTTGCTGCTGCTGGAGCAACAACTCTTTCTGTTGTTGCACATGCAGTGGTTGCTTTAACAGCCCATCCAGAATAGAAGTATGGGATGGAACTGATTGCTGAGAATACCGTGAAAGATCAAGTATATGTGGCTCTTGAGGGACTGACGGAAGCATATTATCTAAGGGTAATTTTCCAGTAGAAAGCTCCATAACAGGCTGCTGATTCATCAAAAGAGGCGTCTGCTGATTCATCAAAAGAGGCGTCGATGATGATTGCTGTTGATACCTTTGCTGAGGGAACAGAGAGCCACTGAGAGATGCAAATTGCAGATCATGAGGATTAATCTCCGCCTTGTTTTCTAAGGCATTCATATATCCACCTGGGACATTACTACCATCACTCAACATAGAAGCACTCATGGATCTAATTTCTGAAAAATTTGACCATGTAGGAACTTCATTATTAACTGCTTGGCTGGACTTGTCTCCAGTCGCTTGAAGCATGCTTCTTAGTTCAACGCTTTGAGGCTTAAACATTTGATGGGAAGTGTCTCCCGTATGTGGCAAAATCCTTGAATGCAAAGTTGGAGATTCTGCAACAACATCTGCTTTGCTCGCCACTGAGGTGGATTCTCTACCAGGCCAATAGCCATATGAATTAGATGAAGACATATGGCGCTCAATAGAGAGTTTATGTTCAAGTAAATATGCAACATCAACCCCACTATCCAATCCAGCAATGGGTATAACTTCTCGATTGTTTCCAGCACTTCGGTGTAAACCTAAAAAAGAAAATTCAGACAATGACTCATCTACAAAAAGAAGAAAACATAGTATGCAAACATAAAAAAATTTACAAAAACACCAAACCTTCAGACAGGGAATGACTATCTAATTGAGGGTTGCTACTGTTTCCACCAGACATAAGTGACTCCAAAAACCTCTTTTCAGCATCAGTCATAGACCCATGTCGCTGCATCTGCTCCTTCATCACACGTTCAATTTCATCAACACCAGAAGGTAGAATGGACGTACCAGTAGTAATCTTGGCCCTGCCAGATGCATCTAGTTTGTAGTCATTTTGTTTTGGTTCATTAAAACCAGGTGGAGGTCTAGCTTTCACTTTCAGGTGCGGCATGGCATCTCCAAGTAAACAAAAGGGAGTGTCAGCGGAGGCTGCAGCCGCTCGAACATGCAAATCCAGGCCAAAATAACCAGTCTCAAACCAGCCAACAAGATCAGTTCCAGAAAAAGGACCCTGTATCTCCCCTTGTGGGTCTTTATAATAATAATACAAATCCTCCGGTGCTGGCTTTAGCAAAGATTTCAGATTAGGCGTATCAGCAAATTGGCTGTTGCAATTTAAGTCTCGAGGATGACCTCCTGGGAAATCTTCTGCAATATGAGAATTGGATTCCCCAATAATGTAAGGTGAGGACAGAATAAATTGATTTTCCAATCTCATCCTAGTGGCTTTTGATTTAGCATCAGGAGGAGAGGTATCATTCCAATCGTTATTTGAAAGGTCGCATAATTGATCACCAGATGATATAATCTTGCCAGAGCTACTCGACCGACCAAAGGATTTCTCTTGCAATATCACTTGGTTAACAGAATCACCATCAGTTCCCTTATCAAAGGAAAATCCGATATTCACATCTGCATGAGAGCATCCACAAGATAATAGCGATATCAAACAAATCTGACACATTATAGAACACAAAAAAACACAAACCTGCTGCAAAGCATGTGAAAATTCAAAAATAGCTCAGAGTTACCTTCTACATTCAATTTATTGTCTTGAAGCATGGGGAGACCCTGTCCAGTTGACTTAGGCCTATGTGAAGCCATGAATTTATCATTCATGGGACTCCCATACTGGCCAACATTGTCAGATTTTGAGTTGCTTACACCCTCATCTTTATTGTCTTCCAAAGTAAATGACAAGTCCTCTCTACTACCTGATCAAATCAAAGATTCTGAAAATTAAAAACATTTCCATTTCAAAATAATAACAACTCAAGACTACAAGAGGTGCAAATACCATATTTGCTTCGCCTCACTTCTAAAGAGCGCCCAATAGAGTTGTCTTTGGAAACCTGAGCTGCACCACTGCTAGTTATGTCTCCTTTGTCAATTGCCCTCAAAATAGACTGCAATATAACTCCAGAAATCAATACGCTCATATGCAGTAACAGAAAAATTCCTGTCCAAAGTAACGCAAAAATATTTTACCATTTCATCAGGAGAAGGTTCTGAAAATGCCACAGGCTCCAATGGGTCAGTCTGAGTCAAAGCAGATACTTCCACAAACCCATCTAGCAGCTTTTTGTGTGCTTTAAAGTCAATGACTCTGTAGATGTCAAGTAATTTTGTCCTACTATATTTAATAGTAGAGTAGTTTCCTTGTGCTCCTGCCCGCCTGTCCACCACCATACCAATAGGATTGTGATGATTAGTAGCCAGAGCACCAAAGTTGCCCCTTCCACGACCAACAGAAAATGTCGAACCAGCTTTTTCTCCTCCAACCTTGTTGTAGCCAGATGTTGGTGATTGAATATTCACCATCGAAGACTGTTGATGAGAAATTTCACCACCTCTTCCTCGACCGTGAGAAAAGGGCGACTTCCATGGCCTATAGAAAGAGTCAGTTTCTTTATCATTTTCTTTACTGTGATTGACAAAATGAGCTGACCCTTTTTCGCGAAGACCATCATTGTCTTTTCCAAAATTAGACCACTTGCTCTCTTTGAAAGCTTCCAATTCCTTGTCATGAGGGCCCCACCGTGTGCTCCATTTGCTCTCTCGGCGTTGGTCATAGCTGTTTTCCCTACTCCCAGTATCAACCCAGCGGTCAGATGGAGCGCGTTGTAGTTCGCCTATGAGCTTAGTCGATGAATTTTCATTCCACCGGTCCATCTTGCGGAACACATCACCACCAATCTCTTTATCTATATTTCCCCTCCAGCGGTCCTTTCGGACAGCAGAACTTGAATCCCTTTCTTCATCCCGCCATCGGTCATGAAATGCCGATGGCCTGAATACATCTTTCTTTTTATCATGATCGTGAACCTCCTTGCCAGTTCCTAAACCTGTTAAAGCCTGCTGTTGATCAGAACTGATGGGAGACACAGACAAATGAGGGTCCTGAAAGAATACAGGGACAACAATAAATATCCTAAACATTCTATGGCAGACAGCAAGTGTACCGTTAAAGCAATTACAAAATAAGCAATTTAAATAATCTTCAAAGTAAAAAATTCCGCTACTAAAACAAACTAGTCACCCCAGTTAAAATTCCAGGCCTATTGTCCACGGGCTTAGACAGAAGCCATTGAGGAGACAGCGGAATTGATCCATCAGTTCCTTGAAAGTCTGCAGAAATACAATACATAGTATGAAATTTCTTTGTAAACTCCTAGTCAATACAAAATACAGATTCAAATTTAACACAATCTCTCTTGAGTATCACAAGTGATATCCACCATGATTTCAAATGTATAAGATATAACAGAAAATCTTATTAGTGCAGTAATGAGGAATAATAAAAAAATTTAGAAGCACATCAATTAATTAGAGGGCATGTCGCTTAAGATGGGGTAGCATTTCCATTTTACAAATGGCGTAGGAAATGTTCAAAAGAGTGCGAGCAACAGAGAATGTCCAGATCATTATTGATGGATTACTTCATCAAAAACTTTAAGAACCAATAACGGATCTTAATCAAGAATTTATTTTTTGATACAGGAAAGTCTTGATAACACCACTGTATACGTTATTGTACATGGCATATTGATATTAAATTAAAAGAAGAAGAAAGGTTCATAAAACGAGTATTGAGCCACTAATGATTAAAAGGGGGAAGAACAGGAAATATATTGGGGGCTCGAAGCCAGCAAAGTGATAGACAAAAGGTTATTAAAATACCATGGAATGCAAGGACTAACAATCCTCTCCCACACCAACAAACCCACCTCCCCCCCACCTCTCCATATAAACCCTAGCCCCAAAGACGAGTAAAATCGTCACCTTTGCGTTATAATAATAATACCCCAACATAAAGCCGAAGCAGCACTCCACTAAAATCAAATTCGAAAGAACAAAGCAATCAAGATCGGCAGGTACAGGTATACGCACACATATATACACATATAGATAGAGAGTGTGCGTAAGAGAGACAACATATGCTACGCATATATGTGGAGCGAAGGAAAAGTGGAGAGGGATGAGAAGTGATACCCTTGGGGGAGGGGAGGGGCGGGGAGGAGGAGAGGGGGAGGGGGCGGCGGGGATCGGCATTGGGAAGGGCAGCCATGGTCGATCGGCGGCGGGATTTGGGGCCAAGAATAAAGGTTAGAGCTTTTAGGGGAAGGTGAAGCCGGTGGTGGTGACCTACGCAATTAAAAAGGGGGGGTTTTGTGATTGAGGGGAGCGTCGCGGATAATACATGCGGCGCACGATAGCACTCCTCCGTATCTCTCTTATTTTGCTATTTTATAATATACATACACATACAATAATATTATTATACACACACAATTGATATTATTATTATTACTTCATCTTTATCTTATTACCGTCTTATACCTCATCCTCAAGAGAGTTTTGTTGAATTTAAGACCTATAGTTTCTTATTATTGTATGGGCCTCACTCAAAATTAATTTGAATATGACCATCGATTCTCTCTACTTTTTAATCTAGCTAGTAGAGATGAGAACGAGGGCTCTCAATATGTCTGTGCACACGCGTTGATAATTACATATCAATATATATTTTAATTATTCGAATAAAAAATATAAAAATAATATAATAATTAATTGTGGGGATTTGATTAAATCTGTGGTTGGCAAATTACATCACATTATAAGCTCAATACTAATTGGCCAAGACTCGCATGATATGCAAGGCAAAATTTACATTAACAATAATATGTTAACATTATACTAAAATATTTTATACAAAATATGAATGTTTTTATTTCAAATATAAATAATAAATAGATATTTGATTTTCATTAAAAAATTCCACTTTTAAATGCAATGGTTATATAAATAGTTTTAATTATATGTTAAAAATAAGTGAAAATATTAATATTTAAATTAAAAATTTTAATTGAGTAAATATTTAATATTAAATAAATTTATCATTTAATAAAAAATTCAATTTAAGTGCAAATAGAATCGGTTTGTTACAATAATATTTTTTTAATGGATTTTTAGTGGGCAACATTAAGGTGGACTTACTCATGTACATAGCTGCCCTAGTACCACTGAGACCAAATTTAGCCAAGTTAACGAGAAGTCCAAATCATACGGTCTGCAGAGCATGAAAATTCTAGCCCGTAACATTAAAAACTGCCAAATACCTTTTTTAAATTATTAAATTAGATAAATAATATATTTGTAATTTAAATTGATTGGACGGTTATAATAAATGGTACTTGACGGTTTTTAAGATCACAAGCGGGAAATTTTTTGGGTAGACCATGTTGTCTGGACTCATTAACGATAGGGTGTAAGAGCAAATTTGACAAAGTTTGATGATAAAGCATAAGCCATAGAGTTAAGTGATTAGTATCAACCATTGGGGGGGGGGGGGGGGGGGGGGGGGGGGGGGGGGGGGGGGGGGGGGGGGGGGGGGGGGGGGGGGGGGGGGGGGGGGGGGGGGGGGG
>JAVDBV010007006.1:0-14211 GCA_032619315.1 Piper longum
GTCCCGACGTCGGCCCCCACCGCCGCCCATAGCAGCGGGTGGCCGGCGAAGGCCAGGGCCAGGACGCCCGCCTTGGTGGCGATGGACAGAGCTATGTTCTCCAACACTCTTCGCCATGTCCGCCTTGCTAGTAGGATGGCCTGCGGGATCTTCCCTATGTCGTTGGACATGAGCGTGACATGACCAGTTTCTACGGTGACGCCGGAGCCGGAGATCCCCATTGATATTCCTACGTCGGCCGTGGCCAGGGACGGGGCGTCGTTCATTCCATCCCCCACCATGGCCGTCGGCCCGTCCTTCTTGAGCTCTTGTATGAGCCTCGCCTTCTCCTCCGGTAGGAGCTCGGCGTGCACTACGTCCATGGCATGGCCGCCTAGCTGCAACCAAATAGTGTTCCTATTATTATAACCTTGATACGTGCATACTTGGATGTGATCAATGTGAAATATAAGGCTCAGTACCTTGTTGTGGACGTTCATGGCGGCTGCATGGTTGTCACCGGTGAGCATGGCGGTTTTGATCCCCATGGATTTTAACTTTAGAAGTGCTTGCGACGCACCGGTTCGGCAAGCATCGGATAGCAAAAAGGCACCGACGCATGCACCGTCCATGAATACGTACCCCTCCGTGAAACCATTTTTTTGTTCTTCCATACAAGGAACTATAAGACAAACCCACATCACAATAGTTTTATTTATTAGAACGTACATGTTTTATGGCTCTGTGGTGATACAATTTTTATGGCGCGGGGTTAGCATTTGTACCTGTTAGACAGCCAGCCCTGGAGGCAATTCTTTTGCTTCCAATGTAGATTTGTTTTTGGTCGATCATTCCTTGAATCCCTTCGCCGGGAAAGGTGAAGAAGTCGGAGACCTTGTCTGGCATTGGCTCCACACCGTTTACCTGGCTGTAGTCGACCAGAGCCGCAGCCATGGGATGACTGGACTTGCTCTCGATACTCGAGACCCTGCGTGCGCTGAAATATTAAGTTCATGCTATGTTCCATGTGTGCTAACAAGCGAATCAACAAGCAGTTAAAGGAAATTTAAAAAAAAAATCATTACCAGGAGAGCAATGTGGAAGTGGAGAGATGGGAGCTAAGCAGCTTAAAATCGGTTACAACAAGCTCCCCTTTGGTGATTGTCCCAGTCTTGTCGAATGCCACCACCTTTAGCTTTGCTAAGTCTTCCAAGTAATCTCCTCCCTTAATTATGATGCCGGCTTTTGCTGCTCTGGTTAGAGCACAAAATGTTGCCACCGGCGTGGAGAGGATCAGCCCGCAGGGACAAGCACTAACAAGTGTCACCAACGCAAGGTGGAACCAGTGCCTATTATTATGAACCCGTAACGCAACCGGAACCAGAGCAACCCCAGCTGCAATCACAACCACAACTGTTGTGCAATAGAAAGCCATCATTATTCGATTAGGAATTATGTAATTAAAGATGTGCCCAGCAAGAAACACATGCATAAGCACATAAATAATTGGTGAAAGACATACTTGGAGTGTAAAAGACGGCACATTTGTCGATGAATCTCTGCGTTCTGGATTTCTTGCTTTGAGCTTCTATCACGAGCTTAGCCATTCTAGACACAGCAGAGTCGTCCGCTGTATTGGTTGTTCTGATTCTAATATAACCTGTGTGCATCAATCATTTCACTTCCATATATTACGTACAGTAAAAAAAACAGTGAATAAATTAGCTTTGTGATTGTTGGGAGCTAGCTAAGAACAGTACCATCTAAGTTAATGGTTCCAGCCCAAACGACCGATTGGGCTTGCTTGGCAACAGGGTAGGGCTCCCCTGTCAGAGTCCTCTCGTCCACTTCGCTCATCCCATCAACGACCACGCCGTCGATGGGAACAACTTCCCCAGCTTTCACGGCCAAGATTGTGTTCACTCTCACGTCCTTGGCGTCCACAACCACACCACCTTCGGCCAAAACTGCTTTTTGCGGGGCCATGCTCATTATCGTTGCCATCGCAGCCGTAGCCTACACACGATTAACCAAAAACAATAACGTCATCTCCTAGCTTTGCTTTAGTATTATCGTCAAAGTGAGTGATTAATATGTACCCAGAACCCCCACCTTGCTACCTGCCCTGGACTCGAGCCATTCGGCTATAGTGAAAAGGAACACAATTGACCCAGCTTCCCAGTAATCCTTAAGCGCAATCGAGCCAGCCGCTGTGAATTAATGTGTGAATGATGTGTTACGTATTATGTGATTGTAATTGTAACGTAAAAGACTTGAACTTGACCGATTTAAAAGCCTCTTCAATAATATACCTGCTATGAAGGCGAGGATGTTGATGTCCAAAGTCCAGCTCCTAATAGCCGCCAAGCTTCTCAATAGAATTGGAGGGAGGCCCACAACGGCTGCCCCAACGGCCAGCCAATGCAAGGGGTGATAGAGTATCTGAAATGCTGATAACAAGAGCAAAACGCCGCAAGCAAGAGTCCACTTGCTTGGCCACGTAATTCCATTTTTCTTCTCTCCAAAAACTCGAACCGCCGCTTCGAGCTTTGCTTTATTCAATGCCTTGACTGATACAGAATGAGCAGTGACTATCATTTAATGTGTCTCCTCTATTTGTATTAATGTAGTGTATAATGTTATCAGAGAAATGGAAAAGTTGAGGATTTTGACGGCTATCTTGCTACATACATGATGCGTTTCTTTCAGAAACACCGTCGGTTTCACGTTCTAGCATTTTAGTAAGATCGTATGCTATCTTTATGCTATGGGTCTCATGCTTGGCCTGTTCGAATTTAGAATCAGCAAGGGCCATACCTCCATCATGTTGTCTGTTGACGATGGTGCCACACTGTTCAGTAGCGCAAGGCTAGCAATTGGGAAAAAGTGGCAAATTAAGTTTCTACCAATCGTATCAGAAAGTTGTACGTCATGGTCCAATCATTCTATGGACAAAGAGCTCAACCGTCATGACTGAAAACATTATTTTCATCTGCTTTTACAATTAGCACTTGCTAAAGTTGCTCTCTGAATTCCCGCTTTAAGCTTTCCAACTTTAACAATACATAATGGGTTTTTTATGTTCTGTGATCTAGGCGCGCTACCAAAAGAGCGAGTGATGAGAGAAGTGTGCAGCTAATGAAAACATTACCAATCTCGGTCTGGGAGACGAGTAGGTTGTCGTGGATGACGATCACCGTCTTGGAGGGGACGATTACTGATACTTTCTCGACTCCTTCCAATGCCGTGAGGATCCTCTCCACAAGAGGAACTTCTGAAGTGCAGCAAATACCAAGGACGTCGAAATAGCTCTTCTGAAATCTTTCCTTCTTCTGGGTCTCGTCTTCACCTGCCATCGTCTTCCTTCGCTCCTACTGGTCTACAATAATTGAGTCGAATTATTTAATGTTCTTGGCATCAGCAATTAGAACGATAGAGAACATCAAGTGATTGATTATTCGGTCTACTTTTGGAACATTGAGATGAAAGATCATTATATTGATGATTGAAATGTAAAATTTATATCAAGGAGTAGCAAGAACTTTCTTAACTAAGCCGTTATCATTATCTAGCAGAGAACAAACTGGCTTATCATCACTCATACCGGCCATCTATATGAGAAAAGTATGATAGCCGCTTTGAGGTAGCTTAATTGACGTACCTGGCTAACTAACTAGGAAACCAATAAAATGGCTTTACTAGACATCATTACATGGAGAAAAGATAAGCGTTATACTACTTGACCACTGGTTTATTCATTCATTTTATATTCAAGCTCTGCTTCGTCTTAGAAGACAAACAGAGAAAAGTATATTTGAATCTAATTTCAGAAGCAACATGAACAACAAACAAAGGGAAATGCAGCTTGTGGCATCCGATAATACGATTTCCTTTCATACATCACGAGAAACCCAGTGATGATTATTATAGAAGGATGGCCAATTAACTCTCACTTGCAGTCATCACCAAGTGGACGAACGACAGCTCCAATAATCGTCTTAAACTATGTTCAACGTTAAGGAGGAGTGCAGAGGAGTTTTGGTATTTAGCTAAAACAATAAGGAAAAATGAAAGAAATAGCTTTTGTTTCCTCGAGACAGGTAAGCACTACAAAAATATATATATATGTATATACCTGTTCAGTTCAGAGCTTGTGAAACAGGCGATAATATTCCGAGATCAATGGGGACTAACAGTAGGCAGTTGTGGAAGAAATTGGGAGTGTAGTTTCACCACAGAGTACAGAGGAGCTCCCAGGTCTCAACGTAGCAAATGCAGTGAAGAACATATACACATGAAATAGGTGAAAACTACAGAGGCTACGCACCTTGGGAATGAAATAAAAAAAGTGGGAAAAGCAATCAATAACAGAGAAGAATGGAATCCAGGCATGCAAAGCAATAATAATATTACAGTTTATCAGTTGCCCGGATTTATTCGAAAGTGAAAGGCACTTGGCAGAGCTTATTACGGGCTATAGTCGATACCATTAGGCGCAAATATAATCATGTGAAATGGTACTCTTTTATCTATGTCTGAAATAATATCACCTAACCCAGCTTTCCCGTAGCTTTATATGAGTGAAGATTTTGAGGGGAGAACAAGTTGGGATATATATGTATGAGCACAGACAAACTAGCTCCAAAATGGTCACGACAAAAAGCAGCCAAATTCGGGCGTGTAAGTTGCTGTGTGTTGTAACGTATAGTGACCTGCAACAATGGGGTGATGGAGTGTGTGATTCGAGAATTGTGTTATCCCACGTTTTCGCCCATGCTAAAGTGGTTTCATCTTTACGAGTTAGAAGGCTTGCAGGTTGTTGCTTTTCAAAAAAAAAAAAATGGGTTAGTTTCAAAAACCTGGCATTGGTGAAACTTACTTCATACTTGTGATAATAACAGTTAGCATGCTCAACCCAGAAGGAAAAATGAAACTGTTAAAATTCTGATGTAGCTGGCTTAGTTTGCACGCAGGTGGTCTTGTTCCCACCAAATCCATGTAATATATCCTACCCAATATACAGGGTGGTCCATATTCCATGGAGAAAGGTTTGTACTATGCATATCCTACCCAATTGGTTAGCCCCTTTTGAAAAATCTAAATGATGTCTGAAAGTCTGATTATTGGTATCAAAAAATTGTGGAATCCCTCCAATACTATGAAGAATTGAAGATTATCTATTTATTTATATTTAGTATAATCTAACAAGTAGAGAATAGAGATAAGGCAACAGATATGAAAAGTTCTCCAAATAAGAGGTGGTGAATTTTATCGAAAAAGTTGGCCTGCTGACAAAACTTTTCGAAGTAGTGAAAGGCCGTTTAACCAGTAGTGAAGTTAGGACAAGCAATGAGAAGACAGTACAACTTTAAACTCTCAAGTAATCTGAGAAGGATGTGTTCAATAACAGCTAATACCAGCTCTATGATCAGGAAAAAAAAGGTTAGTGATTTCATCAGCAATCCCACTGATGAATTGGTAGCAACCAGCAATCGATATATGCTTGTCGAGAAGCACTGACCATGGGTGATCACCCTATCATCCATTCACGCCCTGTCTCACAAAGCTTTCAGAAAAACAAGAAGTGCGACGAGATCACCAAACTTTTCCTACAATGGTAGTGGAGAACCGGTATCCATGGCCGCATATATGATATATATTGTTGCATGATATCGACCAGACATCAATCACGAAATGGGCAAATTTATAAATGCGGCAACTGTTTACTAGTCATTTAGGAGAGTTATCATTTCATTAAAGGCTTTAGCGACCCAAAAAAAATTGTCATTAACAAGAAGTAAATGTCTGTAAAAAACTAGACAATGCTTCAGGTCAGATGGTATTGTATGGCTAGCTATCAATACAACCAATACTACTACTTAAATTTAGATAGATAATCGCTTGACTTCTATCATGTCCATGTAGAAAACCCAAAAGCATATCTCGACAACACATTCAATTCATATCTCTATTTGATCTTCTCGCCTGCATGATCAAGAACCTCAATGCACCAAATAGCAGCAGTGGAGGATACAAACAGACTGTTTTTTTAAAAAAAACTTAAAGTGGTTTTAGCAATGGGAGAAAGTTTCAGAAAATGGCTTCCTACGTTGCCCACTAACTGACCGATCAACACATTTCATTTGGCTTTCCGGGCTCCCCAAATGCCACATTATACAAAGCATATATATAATACTTGGGTGGTGTCTTGTTACAATCCTTGTGGAGGCATATAAGGCTGGAAAACTTGAAAGTATAAAGGCGAAGGTTTTCATGCATCGTTGTAAAAGTTTAGGGGTCTGTATCAGACAACGAACCTTGCAACTGTGCTTGCTACGAATATTCTTATGCTCATGCCTTAATATATATTACATTGGATTGAAGCTTTGAAGTTGGAACCATAGCCATGGTCATTATAGCACAAACAAAGACTAGTAGCTGCAAATAATATAACCTTGTATACAATTCATCTAAAATATTCATAAATTTAAATTCATGTTTCGAGTTCATTATTTAATTTTTTTTTATTAACAAAATAAAACATTTGCAGTTACTCCAATTCAACATAGCCCAGCCCATATATTAACACAAATTTTAATTATAACAATTAAGATCACACTACCATAATTAATTATTGTCTTTTGAACATAGTTTTGTATGTCTGCCATACAGGCTAGTCCAAAATACTCTTTTAATTACCTGTGTCCTACCTCAATTTTTGTTTGATTGATCTCATTTTCCACCAAACCTGTTGGAAAAACAAATTTTGACGTTCAAAACTATAATTTACAATTTTGGAATAGGTAATCATATAATTATTAAAATTTTTAATTTTGTAATCAGTTGGTACATTGTCGCTATTTGAATTCAGGGACATGAAAAAAAAAAAAAGCAGATTCTAGTTTAAAGCCATTTCGTAAATTCCTAAAACAATTGACAAAAATTTATCTAAAAATAATTTTATATTATTAATATACTATGAATAAAAATTCGGAAATAATAGCCGACACAATATGCAAAAATATAAAAGTTACTTTCATCCTTTCCTTTAGTATGAATTATCACTTACACTATTTTTTTAAAAAATGATTATTTATACTTCTGTTTTTAGAAAATGATCACTTATATTCTTCCATTTCTAACACATTTAATGAGTGATTAAATATTAATGATGAGACCAAAATTAGACTACATTTTAACTTGATAATGTAATCAATTTGGATCTATCATCAAGAAAAAAAATATTTTAATAATATATTTTAAATTTTATTATTTAATTAATTAAATATAAATATACAAAAAGTCTAATATTAGTGATAACAAAGTGGTTAAATGTTAATGAATTGACAAAAATAACTTGACGGCATAACAAATTAGGGTACATCATAAAAAAACTTTAGTATCACGTTATGTCATATTAGGGGTATAATTAATTTTTACTTTTAGAATATATGATAATAAAGGTAATTTTATTGTTCCTACATATCAGCGGTCGAATGGAGGATATTCAAGAAGCTGTTTATAAACTTTCGTAATTGTTTCAAACTCTATAAAGTATTGGCCTGAGCAAAATTTAAGTTTCAAACTCTTCTTTCTACATGCTTGGCTACTAGCAAGATAAACCTTCCACTTTGTTTTTATTTTTTGATTTACTTCCAAAATGCCTTTAACAGGAAAACGGTAGACATGCAAACCGCCTTACATATAAAATCTCAATAAGAAGCAACGCTTATAAACGTCTACTTCCTTTTTCAAAATGTATAACTTTGCAATAAATAATACAAATTTCAAATGATTGAAAGGTATAAAAGTAAAACAAAATCTAATGTAGTAGTTAAAAGATATAAAACTAAATTGTAAGTTGCAAATGTTCTTGACGTACAGAGTATGCCTTGTCAAACATCCTCAATTCTGTACATTATTCTTACTTTTTGTTTTATTTTCACATTTGTCTCGCATTAAATTGTTCTTAATTATGCCACCTCATAATAAGCAACAAAAAAACATATGAATAATGGTTCAAACCCCATTTTTTATGCATAGCCAATTGTCGTATGAAAAAGTAGCAGGTCAACAAATGGATTTCTTAAAATGTAGGGCATAATTTTTTTCTTCTTATTTTTCTTTTGTGAAATAAATATAATGCAAATTCTAAGGAAATGTATAGACGAGTATTGCATTGCCATTCACCACCTCTGTATTTTTTTTTAAAAATATAAAAAATATATACAACAAACAAAAAAAAATTCAATAAAGAAAAACATAATTGTATAAAATGTTATCTATATCAAAACATGAGCTAATTTATACAATGTTTTATCATTTTTGAAATAAAATGATAAATATTGAACTGTAGCGGTCATTACTTGAACTTGAGGCGTTGGTAAGGGCGGCGGCCTTTAAAAAAATTCCAAAACCCGCCCGTTTCTCAACCCACACCAAAACCCTTAGCCCATCTCTTTCCCATCGATCTCTTCTTGGAAGTCCGAGCTCTGCAAAAGACGGAAGAGAGAGGAGATGGAGGATGGGACGACGGAGACGGCGATGGTTCTGGTGGCCCGCAACTCGGCCTTCTCCCTCCCCACCGCCTGCCCTACATCCCTCCCTGTCTACCTCTACCTCCGACTCGCCAACGCCTCCTTCCAACTCCAACACGACTCTTCCAATCCCGACGCAGGTCCCTATCTGACTCCCCTTCTCATTCATCTCTTTGCTACCACTATATATCCGCCTATTGTTAATGCTGCGTTTTTTTTCAAAAAAAGAAATGTTAATGTTGTTTAAACTGTCTTAACCTAGCTCCATGCGTAACTGGGATCAACTTCTGATAAACCGCTTTTAGTCAGATTTCAGATGTTCTAATTGGCTTGGTCTTAATATGTTTTTCAACAGCTTATGGTATTTGTTATTAGTATTAATGAAACTGATAATCCTGGTGATTTTGTATTGGGTATAGAAAGTTGAAGTTGGTTTATGTTTCCTTTAGTGAAGAATAACTAACTCAAATCATTAAGATTGTCAATTACTTCCATAGGTAATATCACCAGTGATTTTGCTATCAGTTGAATTTATTAATTTCTTCGGGTGCCTCACGAATTTAATTTATTGATACTGGTGTTTGCTTATTGTTGAATTGTTGTTTCTGTCGTTTTTTTATAAAAAAAACAAAAAAAAAAACAAAAATTGATATGTGCCAAATTCTGTAACTCCTTGAATCTGTACTCGTGTAGATGTGGATGTGGATTTGAATGCGTAGTGATAGGTAATGAATAATTAGGAATTGGAATTTAAAATGAAAAGTTGTATATATGTATGAAAGGTAAATATTGATGTATTGGGGGATGTGCTCCAAGGAGGTAGATTTCTATCTTCCCCCTTGTTTTTCCTCTTTCCAATGGCTCAAATCTTGGCTTTCGGTGTCTGCACCCAAAATTTTGTCACACTTTAGCCCATGTTGTCTTTAACTGCTTTTGTATGCAATAATTTTGTATCAGATTTTTTCAGTGTGTTTGCACTTTAAATACAGTTCTATTGCACTGCTGATTATTTATTTATTTTTTGTGTGATGATTGAAGTATATTGCTTTGATTTTTTGCTTTTGTTAATTCTATGAATTAGTTAAAGGCTTCTTTGTTTTCAGATTTTATTCCGTATGTTGAATATGGGGATTATGTGGCATTTAACAATGAGAAGAGTGGTGTGATTGAATGTCTGAAAGAGAATGGCATCATTGATTTGGACTCAAAAATTGCAACCCATACCGTACCAGATTGGGTTGCAACCAAGGCAATGGTCAGTTCCTGGCTTGCGGATGCGGTTATGTATGAATTATGGGTGGATTCTGATGGAAGCGTGGCAAAGCAAGTATACTTTTCTGACCTTTCCTGGCCAATTGCAAAAATTCTTCACTGGAAGCAGATTCGAGATGTAAAGCAAGCACTTCGAATCACGAATGCGAATCTTGAAGAAAGAGAATCCGAGGTTTTGATTTTTATACTCTAATCTGAGACATTTTAAAAAAAAAATCATATACACTGTATTTGTGCAACTAAAATCTGAGTTCCATTCTTTTACAAGATGATGATAATGTGTTTCTTTTATTTCGAGAATTTACTTGAATAATGCAAAAACAGTTTTATTTACTGACTAAATTCTAATTGAACAAGTTGTGAAATTTGGAGGATGAATTTGTTAGTCTGGACTTTGTATTAAAATTTTTAAGAGAAAGAGTGATTTTTTTTAATTATCTTTTTGCCCACATAAATAGTGATCCTTTCCCTGAAGGCTGAAGAAGCTTGTGTTACAACATCGAGAATCTTCAGTTCTGATGCAGAACGGTTTTTTTTTTTTTGGAAAATTGTAATTTTCAGGATAGCAGTTGACAAATTTTTTTTCATAATTTGTTAGATATATCTAAGGCTAGGACGTATTTTGAAGGCATTGTGTTTTATATGTACTATATATCTTTCTTAGATATTACCTGCAAAGTTGTTTTCCATATATCACTTGGAGCTGGATATTTTGCTTAGTGAAAATGTTTAGTTGAATGATTCTTCAGAATGTTTAGCTTGTGCGTATCATCATGGACAACTTTGTTTATAAATTTTTCTTACTTTGTGGGAATGGTTTCTGAATGGTCGATTGGTCAGATCTACAGGAGTGCAATAATAGCTTATGAAGCATTGTCGACAAAATTGGGGGACCAGCATTTTTTCTTTGAGAACAGGTACTTAGTCTAATTATTTAGAGGCTTTAATAGTTTCTTATGTATGCATCACGTCCTTTAGGGGAGAAGAACATTTAACTGGCTCATATTTTAAATGTGCAGACCTACAAGTTTAGACGCTATTTTTCTGGGACATGCCCTTTTTGTCCTTCAAGCATTCAGCGTGAGTAACTTCATTATCTTCGTTGGGATGAACTTTAAGACTTTGAGTGGAGTCATAATAATTATATTCAATTGGAGTGACTTATTTAATTGCTTCTACGAAATTATTTAGCTGCTCAAAGAGTCATCTTGCAGGTGTTTCTTTGCTGCCCAGCCTGTTTGAGACAGCATTTATGAATTAAATTTCCTGCTCGTTTGTTTGTTTGCTTTTTTGTTGGGGATCTGAGTTTTTTGGCATTATGATGCTTAAGGTCTTGTTTGTAGCTCATTACTTGATTATAAGCTTATGAAACTGCAGGACACATCTCGATTGAGAAGAAACCTTTTATTGCATGATAACCTTGTACGCTATGCTGAAAATCTTAAAATGGAACTTCTGGATGCTGGTTCAGCGTCATCTATCCCTAGGTCCTCTCATGACCCTTCGACTTCATCAACACCAAGGAGAGGCCCATTTTCACGATGGGGTAAGTGCACCTTGCCAAATATTCCATGTTAATCAACAATACATTATTAAGGTCAATTTCCAGAGCATATGATCAAGTCCTGTTGAGACCAAGTAGCTTAAAGCTTGTGGATAGCATGCTGTACATTTGGCTATCCAGGATTTGAGTATTATGCTCTTGTTCGTGCAACATGCTGTATAATGGAAAATGTTTCTGTTGTAGATGTAATTGAACAGGTGGAACCAAGCCGAAACATATAGTTCATGGTTTTTAGTGGGTATTCCATGACAACGAGATGTTACACAAGGGCATTTTTCTTTTGGCTGTTACATACTTGCGCATCTAGGTATACTGAACTAACGTAGGTTTTATGATGCAGTGATTGCCTTCACGCAGATAGAAAGACAACTTGAAGCATTTTTCATTTATTCTGTAATTATGTGATTTGGATGCATGAATTACGGATGGTATAATGTTTGTTTCTGTTAGTTGTATGAACAAGGTTAACTTGCAGAGTTAACCAAAAAATAATTAACATATAGACTATTTTGTATAGTCCATTTATTTCTATATTGCATGAAGTCTAATCTAGAGAAGATTGACTTGTTGAAAATTTTTATGAAATTTGTAGGTTCCAAACCTAAGACGAAGCCCAAAAAGGAGAAAACAGAGGAGGAGAAAACTTTTAAGCGCAGGGCCAAATACTTTTTAGCAACTCAGGTGATTGCTGTGCTTGTGTTCGTGTCCCTTCTAGGTGGGTCTGACAGTGGCGATGTGGAACTTGACGATGACAACGACGATTTTGGTTATGAGAACTAGAGTCAAGTACGCTTGTTAAATTTTGTTCGTATCTACCTTGATACTCAAAGCACTGCAGCACAGCAAATCAGGGGGGATTTTGTTCTTAGATCCTAGCTCTTCAACAAAATTTTCCATTGTTTTTCCCTTACTTTACTTGTTCACTCTTAAAGCACGGTAAAAGAGTAAACATTCATTGTTCACCTGTTCTGTGGGGAGCTATGTCCTTCCCAAATTGGATTAGATACTTCACATTTTGCAATTTGCGAGGCCTTCTTCTCCAGAGTGGCCTCAAGAGTGTTTTAAGTGGTGCGTTACTTTCTTCACTCCAATCGATGCGGCAAGTCGTAAGCTCAATGTGATCTAGTCAAGAGCATGAGCAAAAAATTTGCCGAGCAGGCTTGTAGTACCCGTAGCACGAAGCTGTTACATGCTCTTCGCTTGAGGACGAGCTCGTGCAATGGGGCAGCATGGGATCAAATGATCCCATCATACTGTCAACAAGATTTGCAATCAAGACTTCCGATTGTAGTTTTCGTACATATGCAAGCACATGGGGTGTGCCTGACTCGGTGTACCTATGCTGTTTTGTCGTGCACAGTTTGGTATCTCTTTACGCGAGATCGACCATGGTCGAGAGCTGCCGACAATTGTTCGACGAAATGCCGGTGAAAAATTCGGCCCCGTGTAATGTCATGATCGGTGCTTACTGCCAGAATGGGTTGTAAGAAGAGGGGATCGGATTGTTCCGGTGAATGTTGGAGCCCTGCTACCAAGTTGACAAGATCACGTTGGTGAGCATCCTACCTGCTTTGTATATCTCATGTTAAATAATATAAAAATTAAAATCACTTTTTTAAAAAAATATTTGAATAAAAAATATTATAGTACAATGAAAAAATTCGAAAAATAAGATTAATGTGAAACCATGGCTATATGTGTATCAAAAAAACTTTCTATTGGAATTAAAAGTTTATTAATTATTTGTCATATTGGAGGTCTAAATAAAAAATTACAAAGTAAGTTAATTGTAAAATATTCATAAAATGAGTAAATACGAATTGATTTAAAAAATTATTTGGATGAATTTACTATTTATTTTGTAGATAGAATAGATAAACAATTTAATATATTATCATGCTAGAGATTGAAGATAATAAAATATCATATTCTGAAAATAATTGTTTAAGATGTTGTAGTCATTCATATGTTTAACCGTCTCTTCCGAACTATCATTTAGTATTTGAAAATAAAAAAATTAGCTTAATTAAAAATAGTTTGAGTCCAAAAATACTTAAAAACTTTAATATGTGTCTAAAATTAGTTAGATAGTGAGTACGAAGGTAATTCATATTTTATATTTATGTATTTTTTATTTTTAATATATGTTCATCTCTTGCTATTATATTTTTATTTGTACGGAAACAAATAAGTAGATCATTAAATTTGTTTAAAAAAATGAATATTGAATAATGATAAAATATAGATGACTGTGTTTATAATGAACGTGCGAGAATGCTATCTTTAGTTTCAATTTTTTTAATATTTGTGAAATATTTCTACAAATAATTAATTTTTTTGTACATTTTTTAATACAAGTAAGCTACATTGGACGAAGAATTAACTAATGTAATATTTTATCTTTAAAATATATGTAATATTGAATTACCTTTTCATGTCAAAATTATTTTAAAAATTTTATACATCGATTATCTTTTGTTTGATTTTAAAATATATACAAGCTAAATTTTAAAAATTTAATAAATTATGATATTAATCGAGGGTATTCTAATAATATAGTTAATTATTTAATATGATCATTGAATTAAATATAATTTTCTAAATTTTTAAATATGAAGATGATTTTTATTTTTTTAAATATTAAATATTAATTTTATGTATAATTTTAATTAATTTTAATGCATATCATAATTTAAAAATTTTACGGAATATAATATTAACCCACAAATATTTAAGACATTATATTATTAATATAAAAATCAAATATTCGATCACTCGATCGGATAAAAAAATATTCTTAATCAGTTTATTTTTATTTGATCGACCAATTCCATTCCGTAATTTGGACGTATGCGCCTA
>JAVDBV010007009.1:0-10014 GCA_032619315.1 Piper longum
CAAAACCTGTTTTGTCTCTGAGAGACAATAGACAATTAACTTTCATTGTTAATCAATACACCAAAAAAGTGAGTAAAATGAGAGAAAAGACCATCTTGGCTTTGCTCTCCCTCAAATTATACTCCCTTTCTAAGCTTAATTGAGATTAACTAATATATTAATCTCATGTGATTAGCTTATAATTAAGAGATAAACCAAGTTTTTGGACCAGAGCCAGAATTCGGCCCATGTGCCACAACCTTTGCCTAAGGGCCACTGACTCGACCCTAAGCTGGTTATTCTCCTGACCCAAAACCTTACAACCGTACTCAAGTCCCCTAAGCTGGCTCACCAGTTCCCTATTCTTCAACCGGAGCCGATTTTCCTCATACCGCAGGTTCTCCAGGTGTCGTTGCTTCCTCATTCTGGACCGCCGGGCTGACTCCCGATTCGATATCATTCGCCGCAGCTTCTTACTGTCGACCTCTGACCGATTTGGTTCAGCAATACATGACCCGGAATTCAACCCCATCGGTCCGGACCCCATTAGGACCGGCAAAAACGCATCAATGTCCCAAAACCCCGGTTCGAAGCCGGGTACTGGTATTCCGGCAGCCTCGACGGTCTCCATCGGAGCTCGTATGATGGGGGAGTGGAGAAGGAGAGGGAAAGGGGAGAGCAAACGATTAGGGATAATGTATTTATAGGCAATGCTGGTGGCTTGGATACTCCCTGGCCGGCCAGTAACAAAAGCCCGCATGACGTGTGCGTATCCATGCCGAACGTATCCATCGATACTTTGGAGTCAGGTGGCAAGCTTGGTGGGCCCATGTTTCAAATAAGGCCCACTCTTTGGATTAGCTTAATTACTAAGGAATAATATTTTTTTATTGGCATGGGCCCGTGCGAGTTGGCACGTGTCGATTTGAGCAAGGCTGCTGGGATAGCTCAATTGGGGCCCATTGGCGCTAATCTTGGCTCTGATTGGTGCAAGTAGTGGCTTGAAGAGCGTCTTGTTATGATTTTTCTAATATTTTAATTGGTGAATAATGTTTGTCATTGAGCTAGCTGTGCGAAGAAAATGTTTAATATCTTGTTTTTACAGTTGAAAAGCTGATTTTCTGAAATTAAGCTTCTTTTTTTTTTTTTGCCTTGAAAAAAAAAATGAACGGTGTCTTTTTTTTTTCCTTTTGCAAGTAGTTATTTGCACGACATACCCTGCTTACTTACCTCTTTACCGATATAAGCTAAAAGTCAGTTGTATGTTTTATTATTTTCAGTTATGCATGGTGCTCGCTGCTTAACATTTTTGTCCTAAATGATCACTTGTCCATGTTGCATAAAGTTCACATCCATTACATCCAATAATCTCCTTGCTTAGCCAGGTTTAAGGTGACTCAAGCAGCACCTCATTAGAATAGGATTAAGCAACTAATCACTCTAAAGTTTGATGGTCACTCACATTATGGTTCCAAAATTCCGAATTCAATGACGCACAATGCAGACAAATCGAAGAGTTTTATGGGGTTTAGTGTTGCTAATGGCAGCAACATGATCTGGACTTAAATTAACAATTTAGTTGTTGATGATCTCATCAAAAGCAATCCGACTTATAGTTCCAAAATAACCAATGTGGCTGGCTGTCTTGGAATAAAGGCAATGGTGTTTCGGTTGATCCAAGGGTCGAAGGCCAGTTTGGATTCTCAGGTTAACATACCAAGTAATGTCTGCCAATCAAACATTTAGAATAAGAATGATACCCAAGAACAGATGCTCTCATTAGAATAGCATCTTGAAGTTTCAGGAGTCCAGGTTTCATGAATGCAAAAGAATAAATGGAGTACCAAAATGCTTGCTTGGTTGAATGCCAAGCATGGGGACCTTTTGAAGCTTAGACAAAACACAGACCAAATTGAATATACAAAAGTAGTTGATGCACAAGTTTGTGATTCGACGTGCTTCGCTGGACAACTTTGGCTGGCTCAAATTGATCATGGGCAAATGACCACAAGCTGGGCACAAGTCACCTCATCTTTATATCCCAATCACATATAAATAAACAGATAAAAAGTAGTAACAGTGCTGCTTTTACCTAATCTACTTGGATTTAGAAAAGAAGCGCAGATCAATGGGAAAAACATGGCAACATTTAACAACAGAAGATAAAATAGGATACGATTATTTTCAACCAAAACACCAACATAACCATCTCATCTTAATTTCCACACATATGCTTCAATATCTGGATGCGCAGAATGAGATTAGACCAACCAAAGCTAATACAAATTTTATGAATCCATTGGAGTCTAATAAGTGAGGCTAGAAAAGCTAGAACCAGGAAAGCAGAGTTGGATAAGAAGTGCAAACCAAGAACACAAAAAAGTGAGAAACTGATGGGCGTATAAGAGAAATGAAAAGTGGACACGAGGCCGACACAAGAAAGAAAAAGAGACTGCAACTTCGCCAAAAAGAAAGAACAGGGGACTAAGATCTTAAAGAAAGGATGTAGGCCTTCAATGGCTCCTATTCTGGACCATTCTTTGATCAACTGCTTTTAACGCAACTTAACAGCAAAGCAAAACGTTCATGCTCACTCTTTTACTTTTCAGAATATGGCTGCCTCATGGGCGGCTTTTTTTTGGCTGTTTGACAGTATACGTTGTATTTGAGAAATAAGATATGTTTGCTTTACTTGAGATATGCCTCGGGAAAAGCAGGATACAACAGCGCGCCTTTCTTGACAATTGTTGTTGTTTCCACCACTACTGCTTGCTCTGAGATCCTTTTGTAAAGCCAGATTTTCCCTGTAAATAGAACAAGCAGGAAAGTAGATTGCATAGCTACAAAACATTACATCTTCAGAATTCAACTCTGCGTCTAGAAGGTTCAACTGTTTGTCGGCAAAATGGCTATAGCAGAAAAGTAAAATATTAGGTTTTCCAAAAAAAAAGTAGCAAACCTAATCTAAGAACAAGTTTGAGTATCTTGAGAACCTATAGGGTTTAAATTCTATCAGGAATTTTTTAAGAAAACGAAAACTGGTCTCCAATTGCACCTTTAAATAAATCGGGCTCTTGCTGAATTTACAACTAATGTTTACGTATCTAGCATGATGCTGATGATCTAGCCTTGAAACTAAATGTATGTCACCAGATTATTTTGATTTTTTAAAAACAACTATTAAAATAGAATCATGACTACAATATACATTGAAAGAATAATAAACCTATACACATTATCATCCTCCCCAATCTCCGATCCCATAAAAGGTCACTGGCTACACCCTTACATTGATGTTTACATATTAAAATAAAATAAAATTTTAGCTAAACAATAAATTACACATATCTTCTCGATACAGCAGAACTTTGAGAAAATTCATCATTCATAACTTAAAAAACTAGTAGATATGGAAAAAATTTATCATACAACTCAAGAAAATGGAATGAAGAAAAAAAAAGAATAAAGCAATGTGCTTGCACAGCTTGTATACCTCAGAAGTCTACGGTATACATCTTTTTTAATCTTAAACCAAGCTCTCCTATTTGAAATTAGCAGAACTGTCATATATGACATTTACAAATTCACCGGCTGTGTTCCCTGAAGTTGAGGATGTAAACGGTTAGAACTCAGTACCATCAACTACTGAGAGATCACAAATAATAAATGTTTTACTTAAATTCAAAGAAACACACAAATAAGCCTGCACAATTTTCACTTCCTTTACACACTCTTGTACACTAATATGACAAGAGTGAAGTTTGAACAATGCAACAACTTAAATGTACAATCCTTGTTTAAGTCCACTTGAGCCAATCAATAATGCGGTAATTGTAGTTAATAGCTAACAAAAATTCTGCTTCAAAGGTCAGCACTAATAATCTGTCCTCCAAATTACAAAAAAAAAAACTTAAATATATACTTAATCATATCTGACATCTATTTCAAATGATTTGGGCTCATTAAATAAAAACATCACACATTAACGTCAAATTTAATTATATATATATATATATATTTTCTAGAGTAGAAGTTCGAAATATACCAATGAATACTTAATCTAGCTTCCAATAATATTAAGATGATCTATTGGCAAAAAAAATTAAAACACCAAACCATGTAAAACAGTCACATGGAATTTCAGAATAGATAACACTTTATAGCAGGTATTAATGTCATGGTGGTTTGGTATTCTTAAAACTATCTACATAAACAACCTCCAGGCCTGAAATGCTGACCTTAAATAAAAGATCATGAGCAATGAGTTCCCATGGCAAAGATATAGACATTAAACAGCACTTCAAAGGCACAAGCTCTGAATCAGAACCCCAAGCCCCAGAATATGCATGCTTTGCAGCTTCTGAAGCAGCTGATGCTGCCTTGCGGACAATTGTACCAAGACCAATCCCAAAGCCTCTTTTTGAAATTAGAATAGGTGAAAAAGGACCCAAATCCTCTTTGCTCTGGTCTGAAATGGGAAACGATGAATAACAAAAATTCTTTAGAACTCTGAGACATGAAATTGAAAAAAAACGTCTAAATACAATAATCTTCTGCTAACCTGCAACGGCTGAAACAGCAACTTCAACTTCGCCACGCCCTCCAGGACCTCTCATGTAAAGCCTGTCTGTTTTGGTATGATGATGCCCAATATTAAGAAGGCTTCCAAATCTTGATCTCCCAGCTGCGTACAGAGCATAGTTTGACTGACTGATGCATGAAAATTGATAAAGACGACAAAGTGGGTACTAAAAAAAATAGAAGAAAAATATAAATCTATGTACATACCATCATATGCTTCTCGAACCATTTGATAACTAACAAATCCAGAAAAAAGAGTGAGCTGCAAATGCAATTTAAGCACTAAATAAACACCCAACTATGGACCACAGAATTCACCAAAACACTTAATCTAAACACAAACGAGCATAGTTCTATTCGCAGCGGTAACCTTAGACAGCTTGCTCCTTCCAGAGTTTGTAACACTTCCAGATGTGGAGGCCATTAGCTGTGCCTTTAATGAAGGAAATGCCGCCCCTTCATGAGCATTGAGTAGAACACAGTAGCAGTGATCTTGCTCCGTTAAAACCTAAAAAAACAAGAATTGTCAAGCAAATGAACAATGCTATTGCTATCATATGAACAATGTCATTATTATCATACACAAATATAAAAAGCTGAATGGGGCAGATAAATTAAATACAATTTCTGCATAAGGTGATATGATGTATAAACCATATAACCGACAAGGGAATATTTTCCCTACATAGTTAAAACAATTCCAAAATCATAAAGTCAGGTCATGCAATAAATTTGCTTGCGGTGTAAATTTATCACGTTGCAGTGTTTATAAGAGAATGTAACAATCTAAACCTTTCAGCAATAAAGCCTTTAGTACAGTAGATTTAAATAAAAATGTAATGTGCATAGACAGTGCAGAAGAAATTCAACGAGAATATATTACAAAACTAGGCTACGGGGGCTGCCCTGCAGTAGTGGCAGATGTTCCCTATACTTACACATAGAACACTTCTAAATTACAGGATAATAGCCATCACAAATTTGAAACAAATATAAAAAGACAATTACAAGAAAGATAATTACACGTCATCTCAATTTATAGTGGACAGAACAGATAAAGATAAGCTCCTTTAGTAAAGCATTGTCAATGATCTCATGTAATGCATATAATAAAGATGAAGTAAATGTCAAACTATCGACACTTTACCACAGTATCGAAAGTGGAATCAAAGTCATCAATAGCAAAACATATGTTTGGATATGCAGGATGGGATTCTTCAGCCTAGAAGAAATATGAAATATTTTTTCAGATATATGTCGGAAGAACACGTGTGAAGAAAGCATGACACAATACATACAAAAGTTACCTTCCTTGAGTCTAATTGGAAGTCAACACGGCTAGGTGATGCATAAACCGTCTTTACAACCTGTTTGCAATAAAAAAAATTAAGTTTTAAGCTGAAAATGGGAGCATTGTATTAAGCAACTTGGTCTATCTTTCAAACCCCTCAGACAAAGACACAAAATGCTTGGTCCAAGGAACCCAACTTTGTAGGTTAACATATGCACAATTAAAATGTGATACCTAGCCTTCAACTCTCTGTAACAAAAGCTTGAAGGGAAAAGTCACTTCACTAAGAAAAAAAAAACAAGGGAGCGAGCTATTGTTGGAAATGATATGGTGGACCGAAATTATTTAAGAATGATATAAAGGAAAACCTCCTCATCATTGAACCATTTTAAGGGAAATGCTAACATTTTAAACATCAAAATTAATACAGCAGGTAAAACCAATATTTGGAAACAAAAATAATTATGAAAAAAATTTCTATTCTAAGAAGCAAAATTGTGATAATGACAATTAGATGTTGTGAAAACAGTTAAAAATTCCCAGGTAACGGTTCAGAATTGTTGGTAAAGAACATTGCAAAGAAATTTTCCAAACAGCATATGAGGCTTTTGAGGCGGTGCACCAAAAAAAAAATCTCAGCAAATAGATTCAGTAACTTAAGCAAAACCTTAATTCTGGAAAAAAAGCATAAACTTTTCAAAGATGGTAGTAATTAAGAAATTTGTCAAACCTTAAAAATTGAAGATAACGGTGTATTGACATCATTTTGATACTTCTTGAGAGCCTGAACACTATAAAAATAACATATTAATGTGCCAAAGGTAAAAATAACTATAATTGATTGACTATTTGCCAAGCAAATGATTGTTAACTACAAGATTTTCTACAATCATTCATGAAATGCATCTAATTTATGATTTTTTTAGACAAATAGCCGTATCATTCCTCCACTTATGAGCTCCAGACCAGAGGTGGCTATGAACAAGTTAAAAAGAAGTCTATTTGACTTCTTTTCTTCCCCATTAGCTTCCTACTTTTCCTATACACAAGTTTTCATGGGCACAATCCTCACTCACTTTGTCTCTATCTGCTTACCATACAAGCTGCTTTCTTCCAATCATATCCTCCCTCATCACCATGAGGTTGAGTTGACATGGGAGAGGATGGTCTACCCTTTCCTCTAATAGCCATATTTATGGAGCCTGTCTTGTGTTATTAACAGGGAAATTGATCCTAAATTTCACTTTTGTTCATTTGCCATCAGATAAAGTCATAATTTTGACACTTCCATCTTCAATCAGAAGCTATGCTGAAAATTTATGAATCTCGGAATTGCTACTAAAGTCATTTTTATCTCACTACCAATCTAAAAGTAACTTCTGTAGTTCCACCAAAAGTAGTAAAATTGGAGCAAGAACACAATAATTGAGCTACCGTACATAAACAGTAGGCTACCTGCAAATTGCGACAGTCACACTATATGAAGTGTGAGCAACCAGGTTTAAGTAAAAGGAGCACCTCCAATCCACCTCCGTAGCATCTTCACCAATAACCTTTTCCAACTAATAAAGCAGATAATACAAAAAGTGATTATGCATCTACTCGACAAAAACTGTGGCATAGATGAGACAGCAATAATTACAAATGACATCAGGTTTGTGGAGTGCTTTTTTAAAAAAAAAAATGCATTTGCATGTACACAACGTATAACTGAATTTTTTTTCTAAAAGCCATCTATCAATTTAGCAGTAGCAACATACTATGCAAACATGCTTGAAAAAAAAAAAAAACTACTTGATCTAATTGAGAAGAGCATTGGTAAAGTTGTCTTAGTTGTGTCCACCAGCAACATTTGCCAATGATTAAAAACCCCTCCAAAGAAAACCTAAGCTAATTAAGAATTTTCTAGTACAAAGGTTCTTGAGCATTAGATTGACCCTAAAAAGCATTAAGATACAAATCAGACAGCTACTTACAACATATAACTCAACTCTACATCAGCAAATTCAATAGCTGGTTCAATGCTTGAAAAAAAAAGGAGAATAGAAATTCTAAAAGCTTCTAGAAAAGAATTAAAGTAAAATATAAGCCTGTCTATTCATTCTGATATACAGGAAAAATAAATAAATTTCTCATTGTTCACAAAATTAAGAAATACAATCTACAAATCCATTTATGCTGATATAACGGTAAATTTTTTCAATTACATGCTTACCTTTGGAGCCCACCTACGGACAAAATAAGGAGGAATTGTTCCCATATTGTCATTGAAACCATACCCATCCAAGTTCTAGACAACAGAAAATACTTTCATAGTCAATTTACAATAATAGGCATAGGGGAACATATTTTGCCTCTATAACTCACGAATTTTATCAATGCTATTTAAACACTGATGTTAAAACCACTGAGCCCAAAAAATAGAGATTAAGGTTCCCATAAGCGAAATCATGTGATCATTTAGATGAATCAATAATCTCATACTTCATTTTAAATGATCTTACACATATATTGATGCATTTGTAAGGTATTGTGGTAGCATATCATGCAATCCAAGTTACAAATATCATTCTAAAAAAGTGTATTTTTCAGTCAACATTTTGACAAATATATCATGAAGTAAATGCGGCTGGAAGATGGAAGCTCATGCACCTTGCCTCTCACAAAGAAAATAAGATCATCATCTTGGCGGTCCTTGGACTCCCTTCCGCGAATGAAGTATAAATCCAATATATCTTTCCAAAACAGAGAATTCGTTTCAACATCTGAAACATCTTCTATGTTTATTACAGTCTTCTCTAAAAGCTTGGAGTGCTTTTTGACCATGCTCAGTAACTCAAACCTATAAAATCATGCTCCAGACAACAATTTCTTCAGTACAAAAAAAAAAAAAAAAAAATTATAAGGTTATACACAGCTCAATTTCCAAAAACTAAAATCATATTTATTAGTGTTATGCCTTATCATGCGATCGAAAAAAAACACAGAAGTATCGGACATTGTTCAACGCCAGGGCATATCGAGGAGGTGTTCTGCATTTTTTTTTCCATTTCAAAGTTTGTGTTGTAACTACCAAAGCTTAATATTACACATAAACCCAATAATCTACGCATTTCTTACAAACTTAAATGAATCACAAAAATATCTACAAAATTGTAGTTATCATAGGTCGATGTCTACAATAAATGATGTTATCCTAGCCAAACTTTCAAGCAAGCAACTCAAATACACCAAACCACATTGCATCAACGAATCACCCCCGCCCTAACCCACCCTGCCACCAACACTCAAAACCCCACTTCTACCAAACTTCACAACTTAAAACTAGGATCACACAACAATCAAACCATCCGCTACCAACACGAATCATTCAAACATCAACCCAAGAATTTAAATTACGAAAACGAGCTTGAGAAACAACAACCTAGACGGGGCCTCCCCATCTGGAAAAGCTGAGGAATTGACTGCTCCATCAGCGTCCATAACGGGCGATTATGGTGTCGTTCGAAAGCTCTCCGCCTCAACTGTCCGAAGATCGAATCGGAGCGGTGGTGGAGATGGAGGAGAGGGAGAGGTTGAGGGATTCGGTGGGAGATTGTTGAGGTTGGTTGGGGGGTTTGGGGAAGATCGGTTGGCGGTTGACGTTAGCGAACAACGAGGGTGTTCACGGACGGCGACGTTGTAGTTATCGAATTGTTTGGCGGCCGTAGACGTTGTCCGTGACCGAGCTGAGGGTGAAGCATTATATTCTATTTTATTTTATTTATTATTTTATTCTCTACTACCCGGTATTAGGTCTTATGTAGATTGAACCTTTTTCTTTTAAGATTTCTACAGGATAAAGGAGGCAGTTTTTGATATTATCATACATTGGGATAATCAGGATTAATTACTTCTACAAAAAATTAAATTATCTAAAATACCCCCATGGTTTAAAAAAATTGGTTCACCCAATTTTATCATCTGTTTGAGGGCAATTGAACCTATCAGCACGAGGCTAAGGTCCTTTTTGGCCGCCTAAGGGCACGGGTGGCCAAGCTTATCAGCCCTTGGCCTTGTAATTGTAGCCCAATAAATAATTTTTTTAATTATATTGTTTATTAATTTTTTTACTTCATTAACAAATTATTTGAAGTTTTTCAAGTCAATAAAAGTTCTGAATA
>JAVDBV010007018.1:0-10347 GCA_032619315.1 Piper longum
GGGAAAGGGGGAATCGGGGTAAAAGAACCAGTGGCATTTTTCGTAATTAAAAGTTAACTCGAGTCTAACTCGAATAAAAATTAATAACTGATTCTAAATAAATCAAAAAAAATCAAAAAAAATTGAAAAAATGATAAAATATAATACATATAATTTGAATCGATTTAGAATAATTGATGAGTTATTAAATTTTTATATATGACCGATTTGGACCGATTCAACTGAACTGATTCCTGTCCGATTTAGATCGATTTCGATTTCGATTCCGACTCCCTCGACAACCGATTGCGATTCCGATTCCAATTTTTGCAACCATGATATAAGCCACGTGAGTATAAGACACATGTTAAATAATCGAAGTCAAGGTCATCATTTCTTTACTATTTATGATTATATTTTTAGTTATGTGTGATCATAGATGGTTAAAAATGGTACCCTCAAAATACTTATTTAAAAATGGTACCCTCAGAATACTTTTTTCCATGAACAAAATCTCATTGACTCATAACTAATTATAGTTTATCCTTAAGGAATAAACCGTAATTAGGGCTGCTAATTAAACGAGCCAACTCGCGAGCATTTGAAATTAGGCTTAGCTCGACTCGACTTGAAACTCGATATTTAAATACTCGATGCCGAACTTGACTCGAACTCAAACCCTACGAGCCGAGTTTGAGCAAGGCAGTGTTTGACTCGACTCGACTCGATTATAATTCAAACTCGACTTGAAATCAACTTGTAACTCGACTCGAACTCGACTCAATAATATAATATAATAATATAAATAATATGTCATTGTGGTATTATGGTGTGTAATATATTTTATAAGATTTTTTTCCTTTTTTTTAAGATTTGTTTTAGGATTTATTGCAAGTTAGTTATTATTTTTTACTCGAGCCGAAAACAAATAAACTTTTATTTACGATTTCGCCACCCACCCATTTCTTCCCCACCTCCCCCCGATGCTTCTTATTCCCCATACCGCTTGCCGCCCTCCTTTTCTGCAGGTCACCGTCAGAACATCACCGACCATTCCCCTTGACGACTGGCAATCACCTGGCCTCCACGACCTGAAGAAGCACTGGCATGGCAGGGCAATTATGGCGAGGCGGGGGCGACCGAGGCAAGCGGAAGCAACCAAGGCAGGTTGGGGGCGACCTCGTCTGGGTGGGGACAACCGCAGCAGGGCGGAGGCCACTGAAGTGGTGGCGGCGAGGTGGGGTGGGGCTACCGAACGCGGGACGAGGCAGGGTGTGTGGCGACAGAGGGGCCCTATCCGGGCACCCCACGGCCGGATCTGACCGCCGCCGGCCACATCCGGCCATGGGCGTCCTTGTCTAGCCAGCCATGGCTGAATGAGGCTGTGCGGTCATCGCCCACCCTGCCCTGCCAGTGCCTCATGTCCGGTCGCCCCACCCCTGCCGCTGCCCCCACCGACCCCCCTATTTTGCCCTCTTTCTTGCGAACCACCTCCTCCACCAACCTTGTCAACATCGTAGACGCGTCGAGCTTGTCAAGCTTGTGCCAACAGTATACCACACCACCTCCATCCCGATTATAGCCGCCGCCGGCAATCGTTGCCAAAAAATCACCAAAATCGTGACTACGTGAGACTATTTTGTGATAGAATATTTTGTTATTTTTAAATCTTTATAAATGTACATTTTCTCATCTATTTTTGAGTTTATAAAAGACCTCGTTTTGAGTTTGCACACGAGCTAGTTTCGAGCTCTCAATCAAGCCAATTTCGAGCTCCCAAATAAGACGGTTTCAAGCGAGCTCTTGAAATTTAATAGTGCAAGTGTATTCGAGCTTGAATAGAGCTCGAACAAACCAGAAATATTTAAGTCGATTTCAAACATACACGCTCAAAACTCATTTGATCTTGAGTTGAGTTTGAACTAACTTCTAGCTATTCAAGTCGAGTTTGAGCACAAAGTGAACTCGGCTCGCTCGCTTATTTAGCAGCCCTAACTGTAATACCCTGATTCAAGTGAAAGCACGAACAAAATCTTAATGTGCAACTAAGAGGTTAAATTTTTAATAATGTAAATGTATAATCCAATTCTTATATTTAGTTTCAACATTTGAGTTACATAACTTATTCTTAAATCATGTTGATCTTGTAATAAAGTAAATACAAGGTCATAGTTACTTATTTCACATACCCCTCAGATAGAAATTAAATACACAGTTCTATACTATGGCGTCAAACCCTAACACTTAATCTTCACGTGGACCCTTCAAGTGACATGAACCGTTAGCTTTTTCGGTCTACATTCTTCTATCACATACACACTAATGCATCCAAATACTTCTTGTGCACCTTAATTGTTTCTTGTCCTGTTCTTGGACTTTGAGGCTCACACATGTTGCCTACAAATGTTAGGATGCCTCAAAATTAACACCATGAATGACAACAATAATAATACAATAATAAATTACATACTATATATAGCATATCAAGTACACCAACATAGACATTAGGGCACCCACCCATCATATATACATCACATAACCTGTAGTTTTAAAAATACATAAGTTCAAAAATTTCAAATCATATAAGTCATATAATCCAAATACATGGGTCCGATCCAAAACTCAGCACAATACAAACGCATGAAATCATCCCTTGCCATGAGCCTATCAATCTATCCACGTTCACTAGTCATAGACACGATTACACACCTACATATATATAGAGAGAAAACTATCATGTCAATAATCAAATAAATTTGATTACCGGTCCGAAAATAATTACTAATAAAACAATATTGGCCAATGAGTATCTTAATACTTACGAAAAATTATAAAACTTTCAGAATACATCACAAGCCAGTAACGTTGGGAAAAAAAAGATCGTCAAATCAAATCAATAGCTTCATACTTATATGCATATATACTTATACTTACACTCTCACATCCTTCATATATCACCCATTATGATACTCAAGTGGCTCAAAACAATAAAAGTGCTACGATTTTCAGAAATGTGAAGCATTTGCAGTACCCTACTTACATTTCATTAATTTAGGGTGAAAAAGAGTACTAGTATAATTCATACAAGTCCTTATCGTTTACTCTCATATTCATGAAAACAGTAAAATTCACGTATAATTATATAATAGGCTTAGGTAGGAGTTTATATCATAAGTATGCTATATCTTTCAGTTCAAAAACCATCAAGGGATCTAATCCTTAAAGTTTTGATAACTTGTAAAAAAATTCGGCTAAATGGCCTACCGTCACAAGGATCCGATAAAACGTCATCGACACCGTCCTACGTCTAAAACTCGAAGAAAACCTCACGCATAGTGCTAATGAGAGATGAAATAAAAAAATCCTACAAACTTAGATGAGTCGAGCTCTTCGTCCTAAATTGGCAAGCTCATTCCGCATACCTAGCAAAGAAATGAAACATGGTGTTATATGGACAAAAATCACAATGGTGTACAAACTCACAGCATGGCAAGGCTTTTGGTAAAATTTCATGAAATTTCATCATCATTTGTCTATATTTTTGGATTTTACATTCGGAGTTAGAGAACTAAAATTTCACCCTGCATTCCTATACACTCCAAAAATTGATCAAACTAAATAATTTTTAAATTAAATAAAAACTTGCATGTTTCTATTAAACAATTAGTGAATCCAACTATATTTTTTATAGATTTTATTAATATCTTTTAAACAACTCACAATGGTGTACAAACTCACAGCATGGCAAGGCATACAATCGTTATGGTATAAGCACCAAAACAATTAGGGATTTTGTTTATGCCCTTTAACCGCTAATCTTAGCGTGAAAAATTTACATGAACAACTCCACATGTATATCAACAAGAATATATATGGTGGACATCATCAACAACCTGCATCAAGGTGTAAAACTTGGAGAATTATGCATCCATGTTATAGGGACCTTGAAAGATGCCACACTTTGCTAAGTTTGGCACCTCTACTCCATCGTACAAGCCATATCAGACAAACAGGTGAGCATCAAAATTTTATACCTTGAGGTCATGACTACAACAAAATAAGCAGAAAACAAAAAACAATGATCACTAAGTATTTAAAAATATAATAATTAACTTACATATACAAAAATTATGAAAATATCACTTATTTATGCCTAACCAATCAAGGGGAGGACTTTTGGGGCTTCTCACCTCAAAACCTACAACCCTAAAACTTCAAGAAAGTTGGGGGAAGCCAAGGAGGGAAGAAGAGTGACCAACAAGAAAGAGGGTGGTGGTTGGAGGAAAGAAGTGAAAAAGTAGAGAAGGGTGAGGTTGTTATAGAAAGGGGGGAAAGCTATCAGCCACCATGAGAATGATGTCACATGTAAAGTGTCATATCTAATGCGTGGGTACCTAATGAGGTATGAGTATCACACCTAATGAAATATAGGTGAACCCAAAACCCTAAGACTTAAGATTTTCACCTTAAAATGCCCAGGATGACTTTGGGAACTGCTGCGAGTCTCACAAGAGTTAGGATTAACTGGAAAAGGGTTCAAACATACGATAAACAATATACAGTCACAAAAAATAAGATCTTAAACCTAACTAGACTCAACATAAATAAAAACCAAAAATAAGAACTGGCATGGCGTATCATCCAACCAAGTGGTGCCGAGCACCGAGGGAAACGAAGGTCATGCTTGCACATACTATACCACATGTATGCGCGCAACAAAAGAATAAAAAAAAACTTGATCCGGGTAAAGACCAAACTAAAATTAAAATTGCCCAGCAAGAAACCCATGTTTTAAAATATTAATAAATTTATTCGTATGTATGCCACTATTATTTTTTAATTTGTGAAAATACAATTTAATTCGTATGTAAATGTCACGTTCGTCTCAAACCAATTGGTTATAATTTAATACATTGTCACATATTTGAGTATGAGGTTGACTATTGCAATTACATACAAAACGTTAAAAAATGGATGTTACTTCTTGAAGTAACCTCCGATTGACTACTTTCATAACGGTATAAATTGCTAATTTTAATTTTTTTTAGATTGATCACATAAAATATAATTCATAGCCACGATTAAATTTATACTCGATCCTACATCAATACTGATGGAGAAGCATTTACTACCCAATTTACAAATATCATAATTTTAAAATTATCTCATTAAAGGACAATTAAATCCTAACTATATAGAGCGTTTCACAGACAATTGATACATTCGAAATACAGTATGTATTCTTTTAGTATAAAGATGCTGCATAATACTAATCCTAATATATAATAATTCACTTGTTTGGTTTTCGGGTAGTAGATCCTTGGTATAAAATGCATTTGCTAGCTTGTTGTTTTCGTTTGTTCTATAATAGTGACCATAAAGGCATGAGTTCAATAAAATTGAACAATTTTTAAATAAAATAGCATATTATATACTATTTATATATTTTTTCAAAAAAACAATTGGTAACATGTAATACATCATTTACCAATTATTTTATTGTCATTATTTTTTTGTACCAAAAAATAAATAAAAAGTCCAACAATCAAAAGGTTTAAGTGAAAAAATGCCACTGAATTGATTTTCGATCATCAACAGAAAGAAAAGATCAAGCAAGAACACATCAAGCTACCACCTAAGAACCCAAATTAAACCCAAAAACCCACCAATCAACCGCAGAAACCATACCCCAAATAAACAAACCATTCAAGAACGTCAACCAACATTCCCCACAGAACCAACACCCGCATCCCTACCAAAATAATTCAAAAACAAACAAAAATGGCAGCGTCACTGGCCTCTCCAAGAAGCATGGAGCTCAGCTGGCGACTTAGAACAATTTGCTGTCCTTTTTATAGAAGATAGAATGTATCAATATTGTGTTTGACTATCATATTTTGACGATGGGGCAATGAGGTGGATCCAAAACAATGCTGCTTCTCCATGGAAGATTTAGCCCGTTTCACATCAATCAGAGGATACATAGAGTCGGTGTTGATATAAACATCAATCAAAGGATACATAGAGTGGGTGTTGATATATAACGCTTTCGTGATGGCGTATTTGTGGGCATGGTCTCGATGAAATTGCTAAGGAGATGGCGGAGTCGGTGGTTGGCTCCGTCTATGGCATAGAAAGGGAAGTAAGGTGAAGATTTGCATTATGGATGATTCTAGTGAATACTTAAAAAAAAATTGGTGCAACTTCATTCTACAAGAAATAGTTACGTAATCACATACCAAGAAAAAAGAAAGCCTTCATTCTACAAGAAATAGTTATGCAATCACATACCAAGAAAAAAGTAAGCCTCTCAGGGAATGATCTAATCATGCAATGTAAATGAACAGTAATTTACAACATGTTTTTCAAGTTGAGGAACAGAAAAAAGATGTATTCAAATAATTTTTAAAATAGCTTTTGGAGAAGGTATGATGCAAGGCAAGACCACAAGTTCAACAAATTAAAAGAAAGAGAATATGCGAGGTAGACAAAAAAAAATTCTTTGCTTGATTGATTAAATATATAGAATAAACCAAAAATGGAGAAGCACCATTAAGTAACTGTTACTTATGTTTTAATTGTTACTAATGTTTACTAATTTCCATGGGAATTTGTAAGTCACATCCCTCCAAGATTAAGAGAGAAAATCATTTAGAGAAATGGCAGCCATTTACTACCTCTCACCCTTCTTTTTTCCAATAATTAAAGGATTTTTTCTATTCATATTTTTAAATCATTTATAGTAGCCTTTTTCTCATACATATAATATAAAAAGCTTACCAAAGACGCAAAAGTTCCCTCGAAAAAGAGTTTCAATCCATTTCGTTCCAATATTTAGAGCATTTTCGTAAATCAAAACTAAAATGATAAATGGAATAAAGCAACCAATTATTGCAAACAATGCATATAAAATTTGATTCTACACACATAAACAATACAAGTACTCACCATAATGGTTGTAGTAGTGAGGAAAGTGTTCCTTCTAAAAGCAACCTACAAGAGTACAAAATTCCAAATATAAAGATTAAACCTTTCATGGTAGGGCTATAAAAAATTTTAATGGTTTATGATAAAACATATTTTGAATAAACCTGGATTTAGGCATTATCAGGACAGTTATGAAAAAAAATTTGCAATGGATCCTGCACTGGCTGCAAAGCTCGGCCCGAGAGAAACTGTCGGTGCAGGAAGCCAGACAAGCATAAAGTTTGCAACAATGGCCAAAACCTAAAAGGTACAATAATAAGCAGGTAGAAAATATTAGAGAAACTTAATTCCATACATCATTGACATCCTGCCCTGAGTGCTTTTATTATTCTCCCCATCCAATCATAATATACATACCCATCAAATAATACCATATAACTTTTAAATTCTAATGTCTTTCCCCAGCTTTCTATTTTGTTTCTCCTCAAGTAATATAATATAAGTGAAATCGAGTCGGGATTTTTTAAAAAAAATAAAATGCTAAAAAGAAAACCAAGCCTAAAGCGCACTACTTTCCTTCCATTCCCTTATATAGAAAACACATAACAAAGCATAATGAATTCCTAACTCACAAACAGGAAAGAACTTGAACCCGAAAGCAATAAGACAAAATAAATAAAAATTGGCAGGATATACTTAAAAGAAAGCATACCACATCAGCCAAACAAACAAAAAAATTCCAGCTCCTTAATAAAATTTTCTCTTCTCCGCTCCCACTCTGCAGCAGTCTCCTAAACATGCATGAACTTGAGCAATATAAATAAACCTATGCATTGGACAGTTCACATATTCATGTCTATGATGCACCAAATACAAAGCCATATCTTGTTCCATAGTAACTCAATTCATATGGGCTTTACTTCACATGCATAAATGTACACAACAACCAAATATGATATTTTATCATAAACAAACCATTATCCAAATCAACCATAAACAAATATCATATCATCAATATATACTCAACACCATTATCTACATCAGGCCAGATAAAAATCATTTCTGGGTCATAAAAAAAGGGTGACCTTGGTGAACATTCTGACATTGCATTCCATGCCAACCTTCGACATGAAGAGATCATTGGCAAGCAGCCGTTCCTTAAACCCCCCAAACTAAAATTACCACCTCATGATCCCGGACTTCTTGAGCTCCGCCAACCTTCTCATGATCTCTCCTGGCAGGCTGTTTACCATCCTCCTTAGCTAACTCCACCAACACCATCATCACCTCCCTCTTTTTCTTCTAACTAGCATTGTCCCCTTCCCCTCCCTTCTCACCATGCATCATACTTTAAATCTGAACTAAATGATACCCATCCGTATAACAAAGTTTGTAAGACAAAAGGGCACAAAACCAATATTGCAGATGACAAAGTATGATGGTGTAGTATCAACTCTCAAATAAATAACCACCACTCATTGGAAAATAACTCAAAGGCACTAATAGATAGACGTACATTATCTTTTGCCTCCCATGTTCCAATTCTCTCTCTTTAATCCGCAAAAGTTCGTCCTTTCTCAACTCCTGCCCCATCCCCAATAAAAACCCTCCCTTGAACCGTTGGGAAGGTGCTGTTGATGTCTCTGTTTAAAAATGAATGAGCATAGGTCAAACCGGTACATGCAAGTCACTCAATAGCAAGATACAAGACAGTATAAAACAGAATAGCATCACCAACCTCACAAGAATATATGATTGTCTCAATCTGCAAACAGAACAGAGCTTTTGACTTCTCAATATACTTCTTTAGTTTAGATGATAGGTAGGGTTCCGGTGGTTGTACAGCTAATAGGGGCAAAGTCTCCACAACACAAATATATGAATTATATAGGGAATACACCACTACCGTCTACATGATTGCATCCTTGTCAGTGGTGAGAAGTCGCCCCTGATGAAGAGGAGGCAAGGATGCATCAAAACCTTGAAACAAATTAAGACCATGCAATAAAGTAAAAGCACAAAGGCCATATAAATTACAAATTTAAGTTGTATTAAAAAAAATCAATGCAAGTAAGTTAAATATGGTTCTTTCATAATTTACCATAAACATATAAAATAAAAATTAAAACGGTGCCTAGTATTGGAGAAGATATATAAATGTCAGTGTAAAAAATAACCGCTCCAAATAAAAATGCCTGCTTCCATGAAAATGCATTTGATATCTCCATTTGAAACTTTTGATACAAATGGTGAAACCAAATGTTTATTCACTGGATTGAAACAAACCTGCAAAAGCATTAAACCAATAAATTTTGTGATAATTATTCCTAAATAAGGTAAAAAAAGTGAATAAAAGGGCTTAAGTATATGGTTTTTGTCAAAATATCCACAGAGAATGCAAAAACTTCATGGAAGAACAAATTGGAAAAATAAAATATAAATGTGAAGAAAACATTGATGAAAAGCAAACGTACTCTCACTAAACAACCCCTTAGATGAACTTAGCAAACCTAAATATGCAAATTAATATGTATGAAACACAAATCGATACCTAAATGCATTAGAACAAAGCAAAATTAAATCAAGACCCTTAAATTCGTTACATAAATAAACAAACCAAATCAACAACAAATACAAATTAACTACTATCAGACGTGACCGCTATGTCATCAAATTAATTTGCAAGTGATCATGTCAGCCCAAGCATGATAAATATCAAATAAAACCCATTCATAACGTCACATGACAAAACCGACATGGTAAAATCAGCACAACCCTTTAACTGATCCTCATGAGTTTGAATCGTCCTGAACTTGACATGAATGAAGAATTGAGATGAAACAGTAGCATGGAAATGAACGAAAAAAAAAACCCAAATTTCTGAACCGAGCAATACTTATATATGAAGATCCTATTTAGAATAATCAAATAGTCTAAACACATGAAAGGTAGGATTTCACCAAATTTACCCGTGGAATCCATATACAAGGTCGGAGCGAGCGCCACGGCATGCCGCGAGCAGAACCAACGCCAATCCTTAGAAAGAATTAAGGGTATCGCCTTTGTTGCAAGCCGTCCCCACCGGCGAGTCCAAGACCGAGCAGGAGACTGTTGGGGACGCCAGGTGAGGTCAAGGGCGGCAGAGGTAGGAGGGGCCAGGGCGGACAGGTTGGTGAACCATCCTAGCCTGGATAGGAGAAGCAGCCCGGTGACAGCGAACAATAAGCTGGGTGAGGCCGTGGGTGGCGAGCGTCAGGCCAGGGCTGGGGATGGGGAGCAGGACCGCGGGGTGGGACACAAGGAGTGTGCGGGAGCCGGGGGGGGACCAAGGAGGGCACTGCTGATGGTGGCAAATGTCTCTTCGGGGTGAGGCCGTGGTCAGGAGGAGGGCCCTGATGGCGAGGCCCTCCCACTACCATCCCAGCCTTCCCCAAGCAGTCG